>CM026395.1:1704154-1766168 GCA_014843695.1 Archivesica marissinica | reverse complement strand
TTGTGGTGTATTGTGGAGTATTGTGGAGTATTGTGGTGTATTGTGGTGTATTGTGGAGTATTGTGGAGTATTGTGGTGTATTGTGGTGTTGTGGAGTATTGTGGAGTATTGTGGTGTATTGTGGAGTATTGTGGAGTATTGTGGTGTATTGTGGTGTATTGTGGTGTTGTGGAGTATTGTGGAGTATTGTGGTGTATTGTGGAGTATTGTGGAGTATTGTGGTGTTGTGGAGTATTGTGGTGTATTGTGGTGTATTGTGGGTGGAGTATTGTGGAGTATTGTGGTGTTGTGGAGTATTGTGGTGTATTGTGGAGATTGTGGTGTATTTTGAGTATTGTGGAGTATTGTGTGTTTGTGGTGTTGTGGAGTATTGTGGTGTATTGTGGTGTATTGTGGTGTATTGTGGAGTATTGTGAGTATTGTGGTGTATTGTATATACGTCTAAGCCTAAGTTGGACATATTCCGCAATGCTTTTGTTTATTCTGGTTCTTCCAGTCGGAAAGTCACTAGCTAGCTCTACTGCATTATATTCAAGATTCCATTTCACTCAATATTTAAGACGGAATAAGCCAATAGAAGCATACAACTATTATACTAGATAGAGGTTCAACCTCTACCGAGTGAGCAGCAAGTATTTAATGTTAAACTCAATAAAATAAACGCACACTTTGCACAAATATGCATAAGTACTGTTTCGTTTGTAAATACAAGAATATTACAAACAGTAATTATAACAATACATGTAAGCGATACATGATTTTAGTTCATGAAGATAATATATGATGAATACAATTTATATTCATAAAGCGTTAATAACTTCTCCTACCGCTGCACGGACACTGCACTCCCGTGCGGCGCCAATAAAAATGTAGATATACTATTTACAACGCACGTCTCACATATTCTATGCCCTACTTACTCACCATGTATTTCTATCCGCTCTATTGACAGGGAACAGATGTTGCGTGTTGACTATTGTATTATACTGAACAGAAATCGATTCCTTAATTAAGCAACATTTAGATAAGCTACAAAACTACAGACTCATCATTAATCCAATGTACACCAATATCACGTGAATGAGGAGACCATGGACATAAAGTGTTCTCAATAAGTAGTTGAACCTCATTTGATACAACAATTAAGCTAGTCCAACACATTATATTAATCACGATGCGTGAACGCATACAGTTACAAAGACGCTAAATGCTTCAACTACGTTAAACGACACACACGTGGATCTAAAAGTGACAACTACCCAAGAGGTGAGGTGAAGACAGCTATAAACTGCACACTTTTCAGCCCCGCAGGTTCGATCCTCCGTCTGATCATAATAAAATTAACAGTCTTTCAGATGGGACGTTAAACCGAGGTCTCGTGTCGGTGCTTTACATCGTGCACGTAAAAGAACCAGAGGACACTCTGGAATGGGTCTCTCTCTGTATCATTGCACTATCCTCCAAAATCTAAAATGACTAATCTCTTTAGGAGGCGTCGCTCATATGGGCAACCGGTAGCGACGATAAATAAATGTAAAACATACACATAAATTGCACACTTTTCAGCCCCGCAAAAAGATATAATATTTCAACGCACTCAAATTTGATAAATGTACACTGGGCACAATTTTAGAATTCTTGACATGACCCAGCTGCTCAAAATTACAGCACGTGCAATCAAATCATTATATACATGGTAAAACTGAGGAGCAGTCCCTAATTGAAAGCTAAAAATGAATTACAATGCAGTGTTAAGAAACTGACGTATTTGTTTACGTTTCCAATTGCATCCTACGAAATTCCAGGCCAGTATCAAGATTAATGTCACTCCAAAATAATGTTCTTTATTTTCAGAAGACATTTCTTTCATTATTGATATACCATTTCTTCCAAATTGTATTGAGGCCTGGAGTCGTTACGAGTGTGCCCTTATGCAATGCATTTAAATTCCACACGCCTCTTCTCTCTCCCTCGTGGCGATGGATTCCATCTGGAATGAGGTCTCGAGAGTGCTTAATATAAGTTATAAGATCTTGTTTCGCAATCGAGCTAAAATAAATTTGTATAAACTAAGGATTTGATCGACAGAAATAGCTTGCATGGTACGAGTCGTTTTTATAATGTGAACAGCATCGTTATCAGTTATGAATATCGCTGATCATTCATTGTCAACAATATGTCACGTGGCTATAATGTTGACCTTTTGGAGGATAATGGAGCGAACAGCGGCGATGGAATAATTGTGTTTTACAGTGTTTCGCAGTTTTTGCAATTGATTTCGGAGCTAAATTATTTATCTAAAATAAACTGGCATATATAAAATTTAATGTAGCACTAGGCTGGTTGTATCCGAAGAAACCCATTCACACATTATTGATGTCTTGTTCCATGTTGGGCGTGCGCGTGCGTGGCTGGACGATGACTGACCGTTTTACGATTCTATTCAATATTCGCATGTATACAAGGTATGTGAATGTTGAGTTTTGGTGACGTTGTGTATTATGTGTGACTATCAGCTGGACCTTTCAAATGATTGATGCCAAAGAGTAGGGGTCTATGACTAGGTCAACACATCCTAAATGCCTGTTTAAATTATAAGATTAGTTTATACACATTTATTTTAGCTCAATTGCGAAACAATTTCTTACAACTTATATTGACTACTCTCTAGATAGAGATAGAGGAATGTGTAATAATTTAAATGCCTTGCATAATGGCATCATCGTAACGGCTCCAGCGGGGCTCGAACTCCGGGTCTTTCGAACCTGAAGCGAACGCCCCGCGCTACTGCGCTATCAATACCTATACGATTTGGAAGCGCATGGAGAAAGAGCAGACGACAGAAGGACGCATGACAAAGTCACGGCAATAACCCGCTATATCCGACACAGAAAACAATACTCTGTGCGGTTCTCCAAAGTTCTGGAGAGTTTGTATTAATTTCAATTTCTGTCTATTTATATAATACGGTATGCATTCTATGACGTTTTATTCAACATCACCAAAACACTGATTGTGATTTACACACTGTATCTGCGTCACAAATCGCGGGCTGCTGTCACACAAGCCGTTCAAGATTTGTAACCAATCAATTTGCTGAGAACTAACTCCGATATTTATGGAGAGAATTCCCAGCAAGGCCTTCTGATTCTACAAGATTGCCAACAAGTGGCAACGTACTGCATATCAAATTAAGAGAAATTGCGAGAAATAGTAATGAAATAGTGGCGTTTGGGATCACAGCGTGTTCTAAGTAAATGGAACTTAATTGCTAATTGAACGCGAGTGAATTATCTGTCTTTTCTTATTGATTGCATTGCACTGATGTCTTTGAACGGGCGGAAATAAAGTAAAACATGTTGTATTGTGTTAAAACGTTGCAGTAATTACTAAATTCTCGAGACAATGATGGACTGTCAGATATATTTACATGTTGAGCCGCCCGATGGCTGCGGACTATTTTGTGACAATTTATACACAGACGACGGAGCAGGTCGTCGGCATAGCATGCCACCAAATCCATTCAGACTTTCACTTTCCTCAAACGACATACGCAATCCTGAAATTCTCCGACGGGTTCGCTCATTCAAAACTACGTCGAAAGGAGTGGTAAACAGTGGTGATGTAATACGTAAGCGCGGATCTATGAGTATAACTCCCACTTCCGGATTGACAGTTACGTCGTCGGATATAGACCTGTCAGTTGCGGGAAGGGGGCTTGGCATAGGAAGGGCAAGATTGCCAAGTACGACGTCACAGGGTAGCAGCGCTGGGTATAGCTTAGCATCGTCCGGAGCTCCGTCCTACTATAGAGTGTTGGTGCTGGGTTCGTCGGGTGTGGGGAAATCGGCGTTGATCAATCAGTTTATGTCTTCAGAGAACAGTGTAACAGATGACCCTACAGGTAACCATTGCTTTGTCAAATAGTCCAGTACAGATATTTAAATGACGGTAACTTATATATAGATACTGACACCATAAAAAACTGAGTAGTTTTATACTGAGCGTTATCTCTCGTTGCAAATCTTAGAATTATGGATCTTACTATAATGAGTGAGGAAAATAATCCATCACACATTGCACTAAATTACCCAATAGTTCACACATTGCACTAATTTACCCAATATTTCACACATTGCACTAATTTACCCAATAGTTCACACATTGCACTAATTTACCCAATATTTCACACATTGCACTAATTTACCCAATATTTCACACATTGCACTAAATTACCCAATAGTTCACACATTGCACTAAATTACCCAATATTTCACACATTGCACTAAATTACCCAATAGTTCACACATTGCACTAATTTACCCAATAGTTCACACATTGCACTAATGTACCCAATAATTCGCACATTGCACTAATTTACCCAATATTTCACACATTGCACTAATTTACCCAATAGTTCACACATTGCACTAATTTACCCAATATTTCACACATTGCACTAATTTACCCAATATTTTGCACATTTTGATACCAATTTGCCTAGATATTTTTCTAAAAGGATATCAATATTACATCTAAGGCAAGAGCACAGTTTCCTTTTGGTGTCAGTATTATATATATATATATTCCGATAAACGATATAGCATTACGGTGTATATTACATATCATGTTCCTTTGAAATGAGGCTCTCAATTCAGAAACGCCTCCATACAGGGCCAGAAATACTGAACAAAGGCGGATAATAAACAAACTCTGTACCAAACACAAATCACCGGAAAGTATAGCAAAAAATGACATGTTGTGTTTTAATGACATCTTTTAGTTTTCCACGTGATCAGCGAACATGATGTACCCAGGCCAACGTATCTCGTGCATATATCAGATACATTCCAATCTTACACTAAACACAATTCCATGTCAGATATCGTAACATCTGCGGTGGGAACAGTTTAGGAATCAGGTTAGGCTGAACTCATAGTCAAACTCTGCTAATAAAACATGTTGGTTTGAGCCAAACATTTGCCCCTGTTTCTATCATAGGAATGTACTGACGTGTCATAACTCGTGTTACCATAGGAATGTACTGACATGTCATAACTCGTGTTACCATAGGAATGTACTGACGTGTCATAACTCGTGTTACCATAGGAATGTACTGACGTGTCATAACTCGTGTTACCATAGGAATGTACTGACGTGTCATAACTCGTGTTACCATAGGAATGTACTGACGTGTCATAACTCGTGTTATCATAGGAATGTACTGACGTGTCATAACTCGTGTTACCATAGGAATGTACTGACGTGTCATAACTCTTTCTATCACAGGAATGAACTGACGTGTCATAACTCTCTATCACAGGAATGTACTGACGTGTCATAACTCTCTATCACAGGAATGTACTGACGTGTCATAACTCTCTATCACAGGAATGTACTGACGTGTCATAACTCTCTATCACAGGAATGTACTGACGTGTCATAACTCTTTCTATCACAGGAATGTACTGACGTGTCATAACTCTTTCTATCACAGGAATGTACTGACGTGTCATAACTCTTTCTATCACAGGAATGTACTGACGTGTCATAACTCTTTCTATCACAGGAATGTACATACGTTTCATAACTCTTTCTATCACAGGAATGTACTGACGTGTCATAACTCTTTCTATCACAGGAATGTACTGACGTGTCATAACTCTTTCTATCACAGGAATGTACTGACGTGTCATAACTCTTTCTATCACAGGAATGTACTGACGTGTCATAACTCTTTCTATCACAGGAATGTACTGACGTGTCATAACTCTTTCTATCACAGGAATGTACTGACGTGTCATAACTTTCTATCACAGGAATGTACTGACGTGTCATAACTCTCTATCACAGGAATGTACTGACGTGTCATAACTTTCTATCACAGGAATGTACTGACGTGTCATAACTCTCTATCACAGGAATGTACATACGTTTCATAACTCTCTATCACAGGAATGTACTGACGTGTCATAACTCTCTATCACAGGAATGTACTGACGTGTCATAACTCTCTATCACAGGAATGTACTGACGTGTCATAACTCTCTATCACAGGAATGTACATACCTATCTTACATGAACGAAATGGACAGACGTCTCATAACGCTTTCCCGTGAATAATTATATATATGTCATTCGTGTGGGAAGAAACCGGAGTACCCGGAGAAAACCCACCTGTCCGATCTGGCGACCACCGTACCATCTCACATACTTCCCGGTCTGAGGATCGAACCCGGGTTGCATTGATGAGAAACGAGCGGGCTAAATAATGCTCTAATCGGCAGCCTAAATATATAAAATGATGCTACATGCAAAATAATAAAACAACAGGTTTTGGCCACAAGGTTTGCGAACATTAATAAACAAATAGAAAATACATAGCCTGACAGAAGACAGTTGTTCTCTACTGGTGCTAAATAAACTACGTTAAGCAACTAAAGTATAAACAATATACACGTGTGTACGATGACAAGATTAAACAAGGAGTGTTTCCGTAATTAATATTCTCAACTTGTAGGCGGAAACACCGGAACTCAGCGTGGAGCTAGGCCACAAACAAGGAACACATAGCCCAGTAATATTTACAGTAATAACAATAGCGCATGGGGAAGGGGGGAGGGGAGGGGGGAGGGGGGGGAGGGGGAGGGGGGGGAGGGGGGGGGGGGGTATTATCATAAATATGTGTATATGGATGCATTATATTATGCATATTTATGTTAGTACAAGATAATTTTAATGCCACATTTCCAGTACTATATATAATTATATGGGGGAGATTTGGTCCGGGGAGGGGGGGGGGGTGAGAGGGGGCATTGTCTCCTTTATTGTGTCCTAGATCCAGGCATGTGGGCTGACACACGTACTTATATGACTTCGACAGTGCGTGATGTTATATAATTATAATAAACGCATGCTCATATTATGAATGTTTCTATTTATGAATCTTGTGTTGCTATATTAGCTTCGTGGACGGCTTTATCGGGATCACATTTATCTGTTTAATAGGTCTAAATTAGAGGCAGCCTAAAATAGCAGTAGCAACACTAACATCATACACATCTCACTCGCAGTCATGCGACTGTACAACTGATACCATCATACACAGCTCTCTCGCAATCATGCGACCGTAGAACTGATACCACCATACATAGCTCTCTCGCAACCATGCGACCGTAGAACTGATAACATCATACACAGCTCTCTCGTAACCATGCGAACGTAGAACTGATACCTTCATACACAGCTCTCTCGCAACCATGCGACCGTAGCACTGATACCTTCATACACAGCTCTCTCGCAACAATGCGACCGTAGAACTGATACCATCATACACAGCTCTCTTCTCTCTCAACCATGCGACCGTATAACTGATACTTTCATACACAGCTCTCTCGCAACCATACGACCGTAGCACTGATACCATCATACACAGCTCTCTCTCTCTCTCTCTCTCTCTCTCTCTCTCTCTCTCTCTCACAACCATGCGACAGTAGAACTGATACCATCATACACAGCTCTCTCTCTCTCGCAACCATGCGACCATAGAACTGATACCATCATACACAGCTCTCTCTCTCAACCATGCGGCCATAGAACTGATACAATCATACACGGCTTTCTCTCCCGCAACCATGCGACCGTAGAACTGATACCATCATACACAGCTCTCCCGCAACCATGCGACCGTAGAACTGATACCATCATACACAGCTCTCTCTCTCGCAACCATGCGACGGTAGAACTGATACCATCATACACGGCTCTCTCTCTCTCTCTCTCTCTCCCGCAACCATGCGACCGTAGAACTGATACCATCATACATAGCTCTCTCTCTCAACCATGCGACCATAGAACGGATACCATCATACACAGCTCTCTCTCTCTCTCCCGCAACCATGCGACCGTAGCACTGATACCATCATACACAGCTCACTCTCTCTCAACCATGGGGCCATAAAACTGATACCATCATACACGGCTCTCTCTCTCTCAACCATGCGGCCATAGAACTGATACCATCATACACGGCTCTCTCTCTCTCTCAACCATGCGGCCATAGAACTGATACCATCATACACGGCTCTCTCTCTCTCTCAACCATGCGGCCATATAACTGATACCATCATAAACAGCTCTCTCCTCTCGCAACCATACGACCGTAGAACTGATACCATCATACACAGCTCTCTCTCTCTCTCTCTCGCAACCATGCGACGGTAGAACTGATACCATCATACACGGCTCTCTCTCTCTCTCAACCATGCGGCCATAGAACTGATACCATCATACACGGCTCTCTCTCTCTCAACCATGCGGCCATAGAACTGATACCATCATACACAGCTCTCTCTCTCGCAACCATGCGGCCGTAGAACTGATACCATCATACACAGCTCTCTCTCTCAACCATACGACCGTAGAACTGATACCATCATACACAGCTCTCTCGCAACCATGCGACCGTAGAACTGCTACCATCATACACAGCTCTCTCGCAACCATGCGACGGTAGAACTGATACCATCATACACAGCTCTCTCTCTCAACCATGCGACCATAGAACTGATACCATCATACACAGCTCTCTCTCTCAACCATGCGGCCATAGAACTGATACCATCATACACGGCTCTCTCTCTCTCTCCCGCAACCATGCGACCGTAGAACTGATACCATCATACACAGCTCTCTCTCAACCATGCGGCCATAGTACTGATACCATCATACACAGCTCTCTCTCTCAACCATGCGGCCATAGAACTGATACCATCATACACAGCTCTCTCTCTCTCTCAACCATGCGGTCATATAACTGATACCATCATACACAGCTCTCTCTCTCTCAACCATGCGACCATAGAACTGATACCATCATACACAGCTCTCTCTCTCTCAACCATGCGACCATAGAACTGATACCACCATACACAGCTCTCTCTCTCTCTCTCTCTCTCTCTCTCTCTCTCTCTCTCTCTCTCTCTCTCGCAACCATGCGACCGTAGAACTGTCTCACCTAGTACATACACAGCTCTCTCTATCTCGTAACCATGCGACCGTAGAACCATCAGGTCTCACCTAGTACTTCAACTCACAGACGCTTGGAATCTGGACAAGTGGTTTCGGGTTCAAAACCAGTTTAAAAATGTCTTTTTGAAGAAAAAAAAACAATTTGATAAACCATAGGCTTGACACTATACATACAAACAATTTAGGTCATATGCAAACATATTTAAAGCGACACTACATCAGTGAAAACGCAAATATCTGCGGAATGTAATTTCCTATTATATGGTATAATTATTTTCCAAATATTTGCCTAAAAAGTATTTCAACAAATAAACAAACGTCGTATACGCGGTTTGTTGACATAGCAAAATATTGTAAATAGGGTCAACATCCATGCGTAATGCAACTCGTGTATCCTGAATAACTCGCTTTATGGTACATATCAACCGTTATATTATCTTATTTGTAGACTAATCTTAGTTAACTTATCACTAAACAATGAAAGTATCGCGCGTTTAGTATTGACTCCAATGACAAACAAACGTCAATTCAGGAGCGCGGAGGACCGTTATATGAAATCCTACTTTCACTTTTGAAGTTTGTAGACCACAATAACACTGTTTATTGAATCAATGTTAGTGTTCGAATATATTGGGAAGAATTCGTTGAAGCAATTAATTTATACGTGAACAAATGCATTTTATTTGCTTTTTGCGATGTAATGTCGCTTAAAAATAGCATAATTCATAATTATTACCATAGTAACGGAACGTAATTTTTAACTATGTTTGGATATGACCTAAATATGTCAAGCCTATGGTTTATCAAAATCTTCTTAAAAAAAATAAAAAATAGGTTTTGAATCCACAACCACGTGTCCCAAGCGTCTGTGCTTCAACTCATGCACTGCAACAAGGGCGGGCTGTAATTGACAGCTCTTGGATGACGCATGCTGTTGATAGTATACTGGATTTGCTCGAACGACACTGAATAATGCATGGCGTTCATAGACAGGCAGCAATGTTTGAAGGATACTGAATAACACAGGCTGATAGTAGCGTGGAAAGAATGGCGGCCATTCAAGGATGCAGATGCGTGATATCCCCACATATAACATCACATCCCCACATATATTACCACATCCCCACATATAGCACGACATCGCCACATATATTACCACATCCCCACATATAACACCACATCCCCACATATAGCACGACATCTCCACATATATTACCACATCCCCACATATAACACGACATCCCCACATATAGCACGACATCCCCACATATAACACCACATCCCCACATATAACACGACATCCCCACATATAGCACGACATCCCCACATATAACACGACATCCCCACATATAGCACGACATCCCCACATATAACACCACATCCCCACATATAGCACGACATCCCCACATATAACACCACATCCCCACATATAACACCACATCCCCACATATAACACCACATATAACACGACATCCCCACATATAACACGACATCCCCACATATAACACGACATCCCCACATATAGCACGACATCCCCACATATAACACGACATCCCCACATATAACACGACATCCCCACATATAACACCACATCCCCACATATAACACCACATCCCCACATATAACACCACATCCCCACATATAACACCACATCCCCACATATAACACCACATATAACACGACATCCCCACATATAGCACGACATCCCCACATATAACACCACATATAACACCACATCCCCACATATAGCACGACATCCCCACATATAACACCACATATAACACGACATCCCCACATATAACACCACATCCCCACATATAACACGACATCCCCACATATAACACCACATCCCCACATATAACACCACATCCCCACATATAACACCACATCCCCACATATAACACCACATATAACACGACATCCCCACATATAGCACGACATCCCCACATATAACACCACATATAACACCACATCCCCACATATAGCACGACATCCCCACATATAACACCACATATAACACGACATCCCCACATATAGCACGACATCCCCACATATAACACCACATCCCCACATATAACACGACATCCCCACATATAACACGACATCCCCACATATAACACCACATCCCCACATATAACACCACATCCCCACATATAGCACGACATCCCACATATATTACCACATCCCCACATATAACACCACATCCCCACATATAACACCACATATAGCATGACATCCCCACATATATTACCACATCCCCACATATAACACCACATCCCCACATATAACACGACATCCCCACATATATTACCACATCCCCACATATAACACGACATCCCCACATATATTACCACATCCCCACATATAACACCACATCCCCACATATAACACGACATCGCCACATATATTACCACATCCCCACATATAACACGACATCGCCACATATAACACGATATCCCCACATATAACACGATATCCCCACATATAACACGATATCCCCACATATAACACGATATCCCCACATATAACACGATATCCCCACATATAACACGACATTCCCACATATAACACGACATCCCCATATATAACACATGTATCCAGGGAGGTATATGTATCCAGGGAGTTATATGTATCCAGGGAGGTATATGTATCCAGGGAGTTATATGTATCCAGGGAGGTATATGTACCCAGGGAGGTATATGTATCCAGGGAGTTATATGTATATGTACCCAGGGAGGTATATGTATCCAGGGAGGTATATGTATCCAGGGAGGTATATGTATCCAGGGAGTTATATACCAAGTATATGTATCCAGGGAGGTATATGTATCCAGGGAGGTATATGTATCCAGGGAGGTATATGTATCCAGGGAGGTATATGTATCCAGGGAGGTATATGTATATGTATCCAGGGAGGTATATGTATCCAGGGAGAGTATATGTATCCAGGGAGGTATATGTATCCAGGGAGTTATATGTATCCAGGGAGGTATATGTATCCAGGGAGGTATATGTATCCAGGGAGGTATATGTATCCAGGGAGGTATATGTATCCAGGGAGGTATATGTATCCAGGGAGGTATATGTATATGTATCCAGGGAGGTATATGTATCCAGGGAGGTATATGTATATGTATCCAGGGAGGTATATGTATCCAGGGAGGTATATGTATCCAGGGAGATATGTATATGTATCCAGGGAGGTATATGTATCCAGGGAGGTATATGTATATGTATCCAGGGAGGTATGTATCCAGGGAGGTATATGTATCCAGGGAGGTATATGTATCCAGGGAGGTATATGTATCCAGGGAGGTATATGTATATGTATCCAGGGAGGTATATGTATCCAGGGAGGTATATGTATCCAGGGAGGTATATGTATATGTATCCAGGGAGGTATATGTATCCAGGGAGGTATATGATCCAGGGAGATATGTATATGTATCCAGGGAGGTATATGTATCCAGGGAGGTATATGTATATGTATCCAGGGAGGTATATGTATCCAGGGAGGTATATGTATCCAGGGAGGTATATGTATAGGTATCCAGGGAGGTATATGTATCCAGGGAGTATATGTATCCAGGGAGGTATATGTATCCAGGGAGGTATATGTATCCAGGGAGGTATATGTATCCAGGGAGGTATATGTATCCAGGGAGGTATATGTACCCAGGGAGGTATATGTATCCAGGGAGGTATATGTATATGTATCCAGGGAGGTATATGTATCCAGGGAGGTATATGTATATGTACCCAGGGAGGTATATGTATCCAGGGAGGTATATGTATATGTATCCAGGGAGGTATATGTATCCAGGGAGGTATATGTATCCAGGGAGGTATATGTATCCAGGGAGGTATATGTATATGTATCCAGGGGAGGTATATGTATCCAGGGAGGTATATGTATCCAGGGAGGTATATGTATCCAGGGAGGTATATGTATCCAGGGAGGTATATGTATCCAGGGAGTTATATGTATCCAGGGAGGTATATGTATCCAGGGAGGTATATGTATCCAGGGAGGTATATGTATCCAGGGAGGTATATGTATATGTATCCAGGGATTTATATGTATCCAGGGAGGTATATGTATCCAGGGAGTTATATGCACACAGGGAGTTATATGTACCCAGGGAGTTATATGTATCCAGGGAGTTATATGCACACAGGGAGTTATATGTACCCAGGGAGGTATATGTATCCAGGGAGTTATATGTATCTAGGGAGTTATATGCACACAGGGTGTTATATGTACCCAGGGATTTATATGTATCCAGGGAGTTATATGTATCTAGGGAGTTATATGCACACAGGGAGTTATATATACCCAGGGAGTTATATGTATCTAGGGAGTTATATGCACACAGGGAGTTATATGTACCCAGGGAGTTATATGCACTTACCTTTACTCCAATACTAACAGGTAAGACTATACGTGTATGATATTAAAAATTCTGCTTAATCATTTTGCAAACAGGCTCATATGGATTGTCATGCTGATGCCGCTTTGAAATCGTTTATAATGTCGAGTCATTCTCTCGCATGTCATTAAACCCCCCTTGCACGCCCACACGTTGGGTATTTTGTAAAATGATTGGCAAATCAATAAGAATGACGGAACATCAAGCAGCAAACAAGCCATAGTTGATTGCTGTGTGGTATTAGTAACAATATTCCATCCTTCGTATTAATATCAAGAAAAAAAAGCTCGCTACAGCACATGTTTTAGCTCGTGTTGAGGAAAGTCTATGGAGCTATTCGGGTGGCCTTGGCTTCGGCATGGGCGTCGGAGTGTGGTGTAGATATATATAGAGTTTATCGTTTAAATGTTATGTAAAAGTCTTGGTATATCGCATTGTAACTTATTATTTGTGTTTAGGATTGAATTGCTAAACCAAACATGAAGAACAAATCACGAAACTCAAGATGGCCGAGACGTATAACTATAAGTAATTCAAGATGGCCGACTTATTTCTATAAATAATTCAAGATGGCCGACTTATTACTATAAATAATTCAAGATGGCCGACTTATTACTATAAATAATTCAAGATGGCCGACTTATTTCTATAAATAATTCAAGATGGCCGACTTATTTCTATAAATAATTCAAGATGGCCGACTTATTACTATAAATAATTCAAGATGGCCGACTTATTTCTATAAATAATTCAAGATGGCCGACTTATTTCTATAAATAATTCAAGATGGCCGACTTATTTCTATAACTAATTCAAGATGGCCGACTTATTTCTATAAATAATTCAAGATGGCCGACTTATTTCTATAAATAATTCAAGATGGCCGACTTATTTCTATAAATAATTCAAGATGGCCGACTTATTACTATAAATAATTCAAGATGGCCGACTTATTTCTATAAATAATTCAAGATGGCCGACTTATTTCTATAAATAATTCAAGATGGCCGACTTATTACTATAAGTAATTCAAGATGGCCGACTTATTACTATAAATAATTATTATATTATATGATGGGGTCCCATTAATCGTGCAATCATGTCATATAGTATGTATGAGATATGATGGGGGTCCCATTAACCGTGCAATCATGTCATATATTATGTATGATATATGATGGGTTCCCATTAACCGTGCAATCATGTCATATATTATGTATTAGATATGATGGGTTCCCATTAACCGTGCAATATGTCATATATTATGTATGAGATATGATGGGGATCCCATTAACTGTGCAATCCTGTCATATATTATGTATGAGATATGATGGGGTCCCATTAACTGTGCAATCATGTCATATATTATGTATGATATATGATGGGGATCCCATTAATCGTGCAATCATGTCATATATTATGTATGAGATATGATGGGGATCCCATTACCTGTGCAATCCTGTCATATATTATGTATGAGATATGATGGGGTCCCATTAACTGTGCAATCATGTCATATATTATGTATGATATATGATGGGGATCCCATTAACTGTGCAATCATGTCATATATTATGTATGAGATATGATGTGGTCCCATTAACCGTGCAATCATGTCATATATTATGTATGAGATATGATGGGGTCCCATTAACTGTGCAATCATGTCATATATTATGTATGAGATATGATGGGGTCCCATTAACCGTGCAATCATGTCATATATTATGTATGAGATATGATGTGGTCCCATTAACCGTGCAATCATGTCATATATTATGTATGAGATATGATGGGGCCCCATTAACCGTGCAATCCGGTTATATATTATGTATGATATATGATGGAGTCCCATTAACCGTGCAATCATGTTATATATTATGTATGATATATGATGGGGATCCCATCAACTGTGCAATCCTGTCATATATTATGTATGAGATATGATGTGGTCCCATTAACCGTGCAATCCTGTCATATATTATGTATGAGATATGATGGGGTCCCATTAACCGTGAATCCGGTTATATATTATGTATGATATATGATGGGGTCCCATTAACCGTGCAATCATGTCATATATTATGTAAGAGATATGATGGGGTCCCATTAACCGTGCAATAATGTCATATATTATGTATGAGATATGATGGGGTCCCATTAACCGTGCAATCATGTTATATATTATGTATGAGATATGATGGATTCCCATTAGCCGTGCAATCCTTTTATATATTATGTATGATATATGATGGAGTCCCATTAACCGTGCAATCCTTATACATGTAACATAACACACATATAACAATAAAAATCAAGAGATTACAAAATATAGAATGCAGAGTTAAAAGCATGTGATAAAAGTACGGATTCAATTATATAATTTCGATTTTTACATGTTTTAAATAGTACACTTAAACTGATGAGGAACCTACTTAAAATATGGATTGTACATTAGATACACAAAATAAGAAATTATAGATTAAAACGACAACATATAAACCATATGATACAAACTTTAAGAACTTTTTGGGAATACCAAATCAGATATACTAACACTACAATTTATCCTGCATGTTTACCGCATTGATGGAAATAGTGAACAAAAATGTCACTGTGATTTACGTTTATTTATCGGCGCTAAAAAAAAGGGACGTCTCCTGAAGCGATTAGTCATTTTAAATATTTGGAAGATAGTGCAATGATACAGACAGAGACCCATTCCAGAGTCTCCTCTGGTTCTTTTACGTGCACGGTGTACAGCACCGACACGAGACCTCGGTTTAAAGTCCCCTCTGAATAACTGTTAATTTTATTATGATCAGACGTGGGATCGAACCTGCGATTCATGGATTACCAGTCCAGCACGATACCACTGGACTACAGATCCGTCTGTGAAAATGTCACTGGATCTAAGATGGCCTATTTATGGTTGTTACTTTGCATTTACCGTTTTCATATTTTGGGCGTAACGCCTCATTTGTTTTTATATTGATATGGAATTCATGCATGTAGTGTGTGTTACCGATGCACACATACTGTGTTTCTTGGATGGAATCTATCTTGTAAGCTTTAGGAGGAAACGTAGGTGTGAACGAATTTCTTTGGATCCAACATGGTCGCTTTTTTAATAATGATAGTTTGCGCGTAGCAATTCATAGCTGTGCATTTACGTTGCACACGTTTTGATTGTGATTAGCACGCATTACATATCTGCAAGAAAGTCATCATGGTATTGAATGTGCACATCCATGGAGAATATATGTCCTATCCAGGTCCGGAAATTGGCAAGTTACTATAAATAGATAATGCTTAATCCAACTGATATGATCCTGATATGTACGCTGTGGGTTCAGCGAATTGCGAAAGAGATACCATTATGAAATTGACTTGTCCAGATTTTGGATCTCATAAATGTTCAATAGATTTTCATATCCTAGTTCGCAAACTTACCTCCATATTTATATCATCGCCATATTCATTGCGCATTATCGTACCGAACGCGCAGCTTCCGGTTTTAGCTTACTACATGTGAAGCACGCGAATGTTATGTATTTTCTTTATCCCTGACATCCCATATAACAACTGACATCCCCTATAACAGCTGGCATCCCATATAACAACTTACATCCCATATAACAGCTGGCATCCCATATAACAGCTGGCATCCCATATAACAACTGGCATCCCATATAACAGCTGGCATCCCATATAACAACTTACATCCCATATAACAACTGGCATCCCATATAACAGCTGGCATCCCATATAACAGCTGGCATCCCATATAACAACTTACATCCCATATAACAGCTGGCATCCCATATAACAACTGGCATCCCATATAACAGCTGGCATCCCATATAACAACTTGTATCCCATATAACAACTTGCATCCCATATAACAACTTACATCCCATATAACAGCTGGCATCCCATATAACAACTTGTATCCCATATAACAACTTGCATCCCATATAACAACTTGTATCCCATATAACAACTTGTATCCCATATAACAACTTGTATCCCATATAACAACTTGCATCCCATATAACAACTTACATCCCATATAACAACTTACATCCCATATAACAACTTGCATCCCATATAACAACTTACATCCCATATAACAACTTGTATCCCATATAACAGCTGACATCCCATATAACAGCTGACATCCCATATAACAGCTGACATCCCATATAACAGCTGACATCCCATATAACAGCTGACATCCCATATAACAGCTGACATCCCATATAACAGCTGACATCCCATATAACAGCTGACATCCCATATAACAGCTGGCATCCCATATAACAGCTGGCATCCCATATAACAGCTTGCATCCCATATAACAGCTGACATCCCATATAACAGCTGACATCCCATATAACAGCTGACATCCCATATAACAACTTACATCCCATATAACAACTTGTATCTCATATAACAGATTGCATCCCATATAACAACTTGTATCCCATATAACAACTTGTATCCCATATAACAGATTGCATCCCATATAACAACTTGCATCCCATATAACAGAATGCATCCCATAATTATAACAACTTGCATCCCATATAACAGCTTGCATCTAAAATAACTTGTACATCCCATATAACATCGTGTCGGTGATTTACAACAGAACCAGAGGATACTCTAGAATGGTCTCTGTCTGTATCATTGCATTATCCTCCAAACATCTAAAGTGAATAATCTCTTCAGGAGACGTCGCTCATATGGGCAACCGGTAGCGACGATAAATAAACGTAAGCCACACGTGGCGATCGCCGTGATGTACGACATACTTCTTTCCTGATTCTGGTAATGTGATTTGTTGTGCATATGTTATACTTAAACAATATATTACCTATTGAAACATCAATATTTCGATATTGAAACATCAATATTTAGCTATTGAAACATCAATATTTAGCTATTGAAACATCAAGATTTAGCTATTGAATTTGCGTTGTTCTATCCATCATGCCGACAATAACTATATTAAATTATATGAAATGGAACTGAGATCATAGAATAGCCAAATGATATAAGTAGGAAGTGAGACTCATATCATAGCCAAACATTGACCACAGGAGGAAATGAGATCACAGTATTACTAACTGATACAAAATAAACGGCGAGATTATAGCATACTCAAATGACGTAGAAGTAAGGTCATAATTTCATTCCAACGATGTAATTAGCAGGACATGAGATCATAACTGGGAAGTGAGATCACAGCTAAATCAATACTACGTTACCGGAAGTGAGAGGTGCCATAGCCAACGGAAAAAACGGAAAAGAAAACCATAGCCTACCCGGTAATATTGAATTGAGATCACAATTCCATCAAGTGATGTAATTAGGAGGAACTGAGAGCATGGCCTAACGGAACGGTCTAAACAGGAAGTTAGATCACAGCTAAAACAAACTTTGTAAAAGGAAGTGAGAACATAGCCCAACAGAACGGTCTATGGAAACGGAAGTGAGATCATAGCCTAACCGAACGATGTAAACAGGAAGTGAGATCATAGCCTAACCGAACGATGTAAACAGGAAATGTGACCATAGCCTAAATAATTGCTGTAAGTAAGAAGTAAGATTAAACGTGTCAGTCCATTACATATACAGCAAAGGTGCGCCGTGAAACGAAACATCTCGCTATAACAGAATGTATCCGTCACCATGCCCCATACGTGTTTTATTTCCTCGTATCCAGTGATGCTATTCCGGGAAGCGGTATCGGTGTTTACGTTTCTATCCGCTATACGAGACCGCATGTTATCTTTCAGTGAAGGCAGTGTGTTTATAGATATATTCAAGATGTTCGATATTCGCGCTATTCAGGTTCTAGATTAAGGTAGCTATCGATGATCTGGATCTAGTCTATTACAAAAGATTACTATCGATGTATTGGTATAGTTCCTTACATAAGGTAGCCATCGAGGTATTGGTCCAATCACTTACATCAGGTAGCCATCAATGTCTTGGACCAGTCACTTACATAAGGTAGCCATCAATGTCTTGGACGAGTCCCTTACATAATGTAGCCATCAATGTCTTGGACCAGTCACTTACATAATGTAGCCATCGAGGTCTTGGACCAGTCACTTACATAAGGTAGCCATCAATGTCTTGGACCAGTCCCTTACATAAGGTAGCCATCAATGTCATTGACCAGTCCCGTACATAAGGTAGCCATCAATGTCTTGGTCCAGTCCCTTACATAAGGTAGCCATCAATGTCTTGGTCCAGTCCCTTACATAAGGTAGCCATCAATGTCTTGGACCAGTCCCTTACATAATGTAGCCATCGAGGTCTTGGACCAGTCACTTACATTAGGTAGCCATCACTGTCTTGGACCAGTCACTTACATAAGGTAGCCATCAATGTCTTGGACCAGTCACTTACATAAGGTAGACATCAATGTCTTGGACCAGTCACTTACATAATGTAGCCATCGAGGTCTTGGACCAGTCACTTACATAATGTAGTCATCAATGTCTTGGGCCAGTCACTTACATAATGTAGCCATCGATGTCTTGGACCAGTCACTTACATAAGGTAGCCATCAATGTCTTGGACCAGTCACTTACATAAGGTAGCCATCAATGTCTTGGACCAGTCACTTACATAAGGTAGCCCTCAATGTCTTGGACCAGTCACTTACATAAGGTATCCATCGATGTCTTGGTCCAGTCCCTTACATAATGTAGCCATCACTGTCTTGGACCAGTCACTTACATAAGGTAGCCATCAATGTCTTGGACCAGTCACTTACATAAGGTAGCCATCGATGTCTTGGACCAGTCCCTTACATAATGTAGCCATCGAGGTCTTGGTCCAGTCCCTTACATAATGTTGCCATCGAGGTCTTGGTCCAGTCCCTTACATAATGTAGCCATCAATGTCTTGGACCAGTCCCTTACATAATGTAGCCATCGAGGTCTTGGTCCAGTCCCTTACATAATGTAGCCATCAATGTCTTGGACCAGTCACTTACATAAGATAGCCATCAATGTCTTGGATCAGACCCTTACATAAGGTAGCCATCGATGTCTTGGTCCAGTCTCTTACATAATGTAGCCATCAATGTCTTGGACCAGTCACTTACATAAGGTAGCCATCGAGGTCTTGGTACAGTCACTTACATAAGGTAGCCATCAATGTCTTGGACCAGTCACTTACATAAGGTAGCCATCAATGTCTTGGACCAGTCACTTACATAAGGTAGCCATCAATGTCTTGGACCAGTCCCTTACATAATGTAGCCATCAATATATTGGACCAGTCACTTACATAAGGTAGCCATCAATGTCTTGGACCAGTCACTTACATAAGGTAGCCATCAATGTCTTGGACCAGTCACTTACATAAGGTAGCCATCGATGTCTTGGACCAGTCCCTTACATAATGTAGCCATCGAGGTCTTGGTCCAGTCCCTTACATAATGTTGCCATCGAGGTCTTGGTCCAGTCCCTTACATAATGTAGCCATCAATGTCTTGGTCCAGTCCCTTACATAATGTAGCCATCGAGGTCTTGGTCCAGTCCCTTACATAATGTAGCCATCAATGTCTTGGACCAGTCACTTACATAAGATAGCCATCAATGTCTTGGATCAGACCCTTACATAAGGTAGCCATCGATGTCATGGTCCAGTCTCTTACATAATGTAGCCATCAATGTCTTGGACCAGTCACTTACATAAGGTAGCCATCGAGGTCTTGGTACAGTCACTTACATAAGGTAGCCATCAATGTCTTGGACCAGTCACTTACATAAGGTAGCCATCAATGTCTTGGACCAGTCACTTACATAAGGTAGCCATCAATGTCTTGGACCAGTCCCTTACATAATGTAGCCATCAATATATTGGACCAGTCACTTACATAAGGTAGCCATCAATGTCTTTGACCAGTCACTTACATAATGTAGCCATCGAGGTCTTGGACCAGTCACTTACATAAGGTAGCCATCAATGTCATGGACCAGTCCCTTACATAAGGTAGCCATCAATGTCTTGGACCAGTCCCTTACATAAGGTAGCCATCAATATCTTGGACCAGTCCCTTAAATAAGGTAGCCATCAATGTCTTGGACCAGTCCCTTACATAAGGTAGCCATCAATGTCATTGACCAGTCCCGTACATAAGGTAGCCATCAATGTCTTGGACCAGTCCCTTACATAAGGTAGCCATCAATGTCTTGGTCCAGTCCCCTACATAAGGTAGCCATCAATGTCTTGGTCCAGTCACTTACATAATGTAGCCATCAATGTCTTGGGCCAGTCACTTACATAATGTAGCCATCGATGTCTTGGACCAGTCACTTACATAAGGTAGCCATCAATGTCTTGGACCAGTCACTTACATAAGGTAGCCATCAATGTCTTGGACCAGTCACTTACATAAGGTAGCCATCAATGTCTTGGACCAGTCACTTACATAAGGTAGCCATCGATGTCTTGGTCCAGTCCCTTACATCATGTAGCCATCAATTTCTTGGACCAGTCACTTACATAAGGTAGCCATCAATGTCTTGGACCAGTCACTTACATAAGGTAGCCATCAATGTCTTGGACCAGTCCCTTACATAATGTAGCCATCGAAGTCTTGGTCCAGTCCCTTACATAAGGTAGCCATCGATGTCTTGGACCAGTCCCTTACATAATGTAGCCATCGAGGTCTTGGTCCAGTCCCTTACATAATGTAGCCATCGAGGTCTTGGTCCAGTCCCTTACATAAGGTAGCCATCAATGTCTTGGACCAGTCCCTTACATAATGTAGCCATCGAGGTCTTGGTCCAGTCCCTTACATAATGTAGCCATCAATGTCTTGGACCAGTCACTTACATAAGGTAGCCATCAATGTCTTGGATCAGTCCCTTACATAAGGTAGCCATCGATGTCTTGGTCCAGTTCCTTACATAATGTAGCCATCAGTGTCTTGGACCAGTCACTTACATAAGGTAGCCATCAATGTCTTGGACCAGTCCCTTACATACTGTAGCCATCGATGTATTGGACCAGTCACTTACATAAGGTAGCCATCAATGTCTTGGACCAGTCACTTACATAAGGTAGCCATCAATGTCTTGGACCAGTCCCTTGCATAATGTAGCCATCAATATCTTGGACCAGTCACTTACATAAGGTAGCCATCAATGTCTTGGACCAGTCACTTGCATAATGTAGCCATCAATATCTTGGACCAGTCCATTACATAATGTAGCCATCGAGGTCTTGGACCAGTCCCTTACATAATGTAGCCATCAATGTCTTGGACCAGTCACTTACATAAGGTAGCCATCAATGTCTTGGACCAGTCACTTACATAAGGTAGCCATCAATGTCTTGGACCAGTCACTTACATAACGTCTTGGACCAGTCACTTACATAAGGTAGCCATCAATGTCTTGGACCAGTCACTTACATAAGGTAGCCATCAATGTCTTGGACCAGTCACTTTCATAAGGTAGCCATCAATGTCTTGGACAAGTCACTTACATAAGGTAGCAATCAATGTCTTGGACCAGTCACTTACATAATGTAGCCATCAATGTCTTAGACCAGTCACTTAAATAAGGTAGCCATCAATGTCATGGACCAGTCCCTTACATAAGGTAGCCATCAATGTCTTGGACCAGTCCCTTACATAAGGTAGCCATCAATGTCTTGGACCAGTCCCTTGCATAATGTAGCCATCAATATCTTGGACCAGTCACTTACATAAGGTAGCCATCAATGTCTTGGACCAGTCACTTGCATAATGTAGCCATCAATGTCTTGGACCAGTCCATTACATAATGTAGCCATCGAGGTCTTGGACCAGTCCCTTACATAATGTAGCCATCAATGTCTTGGACCAGTCACTTACATAAGGTAGCCATCAATGTCTTGGACCAGTCCCTTACATAAGGTAGCCATCAATGTCTTGGACCAGTCACTTACATAAGATAGCCATCAATGTCTTGGACCAATCACTTACATAATGTCTTGGACCAGTCACTTACATAAGGTAGCCATCAATGTCTTGGACCAGTCACTTACATAAGGTAGCCATCAATGTCTTGGACCAGTCACTTTCATAAGGTAGCCATCAATGTCTTGGACCAGTCACTTACATAAGGTAGCCATCAATGTCTTGGACCAGTCACTTACATAATGTAGCCATCAATGTCTTAGACCAGTCACTTACATAAGGTAGCCATCAATGTCATGGACCAGTCCCTTACATAAGGTAGCCATCAATGTCTTGGACCAGTCCCTTACATAATGTAGCGATCGAGGTCTTGGACCAGTCCCTTACATAAGGTAGCCATCGAGGTCTTGGACCAGTCCCTTACATAAGGTAGCCATCGAGTTCTTGGTCCAGTCCCTTACATAAGGTAGCCATCGAGGTCTTGGTCCAGTCCCTTACATAAGGTAGCCATCGATGTCTTGGACCAGTCCCTTACATAAGGTAGCCATCGAGGTCTTGGACCAGTCCCTTACATAAGGTAGCCATCGAGGTCTTGGACCAGTCCCTTACATAAGGTAGCCATCAATGTCTTTGACCAGTCACTTACATAAGGTAGCCATCGATGTCTTGGTCCAGTCCATTACATAAAGTAGCCTTCGATGTCTTGGACCAGTCCCTTACATAATGTAGCCATCGATGTCTTGGACCAGTCCCTCACATAAGGTAGCCATCAATGTCTTGGACCAGTCACTTACATAAGGTAGCCATCGAGGTCTTGGTCCAGTCCCTTACATAAGGTAGCCATCAATGTCTTGGTACAGTCCCTTACATAATGTAGCCATCAATGTCTTGGACCAGTCCCTTACATAAGGTAGCCATCGATGTCTTGGACCAGTCCCTTACATAAGGTAGCCATCAATGTCTTGGATCAGTCCCTTACATAAGGTAGCCATCGATGTCTTGGTCCAGTTCCTTACATAATGTAGCCATCAGTGTCTTGGACCAGTCACTTACATAAGGTAGCCATCAATGTCTTGGACCAGTCCCTTACATACTCTAGCCATCGATGTATTGGACCAGTCACTTACATAAGGTAGCCATCAATGTCTTGGACCAGTCACTTACATAAGGTAGCCATCAATGTCTTGGACCAGTCCCTTGCATAATGTAGCCATCAATATCTTGGACCAGTCACTTACATAAGGTAGCCATCAATGTCTTGGACCAGTCACTTGCATAATGTAGCCATCAATGTCTTGGACCAGTCCATTACATAATGTAGCCATCGAGGTCTTGGACCAGTCCCTTACATAATGTAGCCATCAATGTCTTGGACCAGTCACTTACATAAGGTAGCCATCAATGTCTTGGACCAGTCCCTTACATAAGGTAGCCATCAATGTCTTGGACCAGTCACTTACATAAGGTAGCCATCAATGTCTTGGACCAGTCACTTACATAATGTCTTGGACCAGTCACTTACATAAGGTAGCCATCAATGTCTTGGACCAGTCACTTACATAAGGTAGCCATCAATGTCTTGGACCAGTCACTTTCATAAGGTAGCCATCAATGTCTTGGACAAGTCACTTACATAAGGTAGCAATCAATGTCTTGGACCAGTCACTTACATAATGTAGCCATCAATGTCTTAGACCAGTCACTTAAATAAGGTAGCCATCAATGTCATGGACCAGTCCCTTACATAAGGTAGCCATCAATGTCTTGGACCAGTCCCTTACATAAGGTAGCCATCAATGTCTTGGACCAGTCCCTTGCATAATGTAGCCATCAATATCTTGGACCAGTCACTTACATAAGGTAGCCATCAATGTCTTGGACCAGTCACTTGCATAATGTAGCCATCAATGTCTTGGACCAGTCCATTACATAATGTAGCCATCGAGGTCTTGGACCAGTCCCTTACATAATGTAGCCATCAATGTCTTGGACCAGTCACTTACATAAGGTAGCCATCAATGTCTTGGACCAGTCCCTTACATAAGGTAGCCATCAATGTCTTGGACCAGTCACTTACATAAGATAGCCATCAATGTCTTGGACCAGTCACTTACATAATGTCTTGGACCAGTCACTTACATAAGGTAGCCATCAATGTCTTGGACCAGTCACTTACATAAGGTAGCCATCAATGTCTTGGACCAGTCACTTTCATAAGGTAGCCATCAATGTCTTGGACCAGTCACTTACATAAGGTAGCCATCAATGTCTTGGACCAGTCACTTACATAATGTAGCCATCAATGTCTTAGACCAGTCACTTACATAAGGTAGCCATCAATGTCATGGACCAGTCCCTTACATAAGGTAGCCATCAATGTCTTGGACAAGTCCCTTACATAATGTAGCGATCGAGGTCTTGGACCAGTCCCTTACATAAGGTAGCCATCGAGGTCTTGGACCAGTCCCTTACATAAGGTAGCCATCGAGTTCTTGGTCCAGTCCCTTACATAAGGTAGCCATCGAGGTCTTGGTCCAGTCCCTTACATAAGGTAGCCATCGATGTCTTGGACCAGTCCCTTACATAAGGTAGCCATCGAGGTCTTGGACCAGTCCCTTACATAAGGTAGCCATCGAGGTCTTGGACCAGTCCCTTACATAAGGTAGCCATCAATGTCTTTGACCAGTCACTTACATAAGGTAGCCATCGATGTCTTGGTCCAGTCCCTTACATAAAGTAGCCTTCGATGTCTTGGACCAGTCCCTTACATAATGTAGCCATCGATGTCTTGGACCAGTCCCTCACATAAGGTAGCCATCAATGTCTTGGACCAGTCACTTACATAAGGTAGCCATCGAGGTCTTGGTCCAGTCCCTTACATAAGGTAGCCATCAATGTCTTGGTACAGTCCCTTACATAATGTAGCCATCAATGTCTTGGACCAGTCCCTTACATAAGGTAGCCATCGATGTCTTGGACCAGTCCCTTACATAAGGTAGCCATCAATGTCTTGGACCAGTCACTTACATAAGGTAGCCATCGATGTTTTTTTTGTTTTTTTGGAGCCACGTTTAAGGTCCGTTTATTTGCCTCGTCGTAGGTAGCAAACGGGTCGAGGCCATCCCACTTGTACCTTACAAAGAACATAGTAATGAAATTTGTACAAAACAGTTACATTTACATATGTATACAATACATTACATAATTCAATATATAAGAATGTTATGTTTAGACAAAGTATGTGAAAAAGAAGAGAACAATTAACACAAAAAATAGAAAAATAATAGTCTTGTCTAAATATCGCAAGAGAGAAAAAAAAGAGAGATCTACTTCGGCTTGTTATATATATTGAATAAAATTACTCCAATCCTTATTTGAATTTTTCTATTTCATCGTTTCGAAATCTGTATATTTTTCTAATTTAATTCTTGCAATTACTTGTTGCCTAAAAATCATTATGTTAGGTAACAACTTATTCTGTTTGCAGGTATGTATAAAATATTTTGCAAATAATAAAATGTACGATACTGTTTTATTGTTAGTATGAAAATATACATCGAATTTGTCTTGATTTATATCAATGTAGCCATCTAGGTATTGGACCAGTCCCTTACATAAGGTAGCCATCGATGTCTTGGTCCAGTCCCTTACATAAGGTAGCCATAGAGGTCTTGGACAAGTCCCTTACATAAGGTACCATCGAGGTATTGGACCAGTCCCTTACATAAGGTAGCCATCGATGTCTTGGTACAGTCCCTTACATAAGGTAGCCATCTAGGTCTTGGTCCAGTCCCTTACATAAGGTAGCCATCGAGGTCTTGGTCCAGTCCCTTACATAATGTAGCCATCGAGGTCGTGGTACAGTCCCTTACATAATGTATCCATCGAGGTCTTGGTACAGTCCCTTACATAATGTAGCCATCTAGGTATTGTACCTTTCACTTACATAAGGTAGCCATCGAGGTCTTGGTCCAGTCCCTTACATAAGGTAGCCATCTAGGTCTTGGTCCAGTCCCTTACATAAGGTAGCTATCGAGGTCTTGGTACAGTCCCTTACATAAGGCAGCCATCTAGGTATTGGCCCAGTCACTTACATAAGGCAGTCATCGAGGTCTTGGTCCAGTCCCTTACATAAGGTAGCCAACGAGGTATTGGTACAGTCCCTTACATAAGAGAGCCATCGAGGTCTTGACCCAGTCACTTACATAAGGCAGCCATCGCGGTCTTGGTACAGTCCCTTACATAAGGCAGCCATCTCGGTCTTGGTACAGTCCCTTACATAAGGCAGCAATCGCGGTCTTGGTACAGTCCCTTACATAAGGCAGCCATCGCGGTCTTGGTACAGTCCCTTACATAAGGCAGCCATCGCGGTCTTGGTACAGTCCCTTACATAAGGCAGCCATCGCGGTCTTGGTACAGTCCCTTACATAAGGCGAGATATTGGACCAGTCCCTTACGAGTTATGATATATTATTGATATGGATAATTGACGATTGTATGTGCGTGTCTGCGTGCGTGCTTGGTGTGTGTTGCGTGGTGTGGGTTGCGCGTGTGCGTGCGTGCGTGCGCGCGCGTGTGTGTTGCCTGTATGCGTGCGTGTGTGGGTTGTGTATTGTGTGGTGTGTGTTGCCTGTGTGCGAGTGTGGGACGCGGTGTGTGCGGTGTATGTGCGTGTGTATGGGTTGTGTGTGGTGTGGTGTATGCGTGCGTGTGTGTGTTGTGTGGTGTGTGTTGCCTGCGCGCGTGTGTGTGTGGGTTGTGGTCTGTGCGGTGTATGTGCGTGCGTGTGTGTGTGTTGCCTGTATGCGTGCGTGTGTGGGATGTGGTGTGTGCGGTGTATGTGCGTGCGTGTGTGTGTTGTGTGGTGTGTGTTGCCTGCGTGCGTGCGTGTGTGGGTTGTGGTCTGTGCGGTGTATGTGCGCGCGTGTGTGTTGCCTGTATGCGTGCGTGTGTGGGTTGTGGTGTGTGCGGTGTATGTGCGTGTGTGTGGGTTGTGTGTGGTGTGGTGTATGTGTGCGCGTGTGTGCGTGCGTAATAATTATGTTATGCAAGTTCCAATATATCTCTCACCCATCTTTGTATTGAGTTTGATTTCAATCGAGTCACATCATCTACCAGGTAAATGCAACGCTATGTGTACTTGATACAGTGATTGAAGGTTTAACTGTTCAATACAATGATTGAAGATCTAACTGTTCAATACAGTGATTGAAGGTATAACTGATCATTACAGTGATTGAAGGTTTAACTGTTCAATACAGTGATTGAAGGTTTAACTGTTCATTACAGTGATTGAAGGTTTAACTGTTCAATACAGTGATTGAAGGTTTAACTGTTCAATACAGTGATTGAAGGTTTAACTGTTCAATACAGTGATTGAAGGTTTAACTGTTCATTACAGTGATTGAAGGTTTAGCTGTTCATTACAGTGATTGAAGGTTTAACTGTTCATCGAGTTGTGGTAGTTACTATGGTTTGATTGATTTTCAGAATTATTTTCATTAGTTCAAACAATGTGTGGTAGCGTAATGTTGCATAAAGAACACAAAGCTTGTATTTTCATTTGATTAGTTAGCTATGATTAAATGACTTCATGGTAGGACAATACATAGCAACAACGAAGCTTTATACCAGTTTATGTACATGTATTGTAGTCAGAATTACATCAGCAGCATAGTCAAAACAAGATTCATTTGAAAGTACAGTATAATGGGGTTTTATCGCGAGATTAATAGTTTCGTTATATTCACGAGAACCTTTAATTCGTGAATATAAAAATCGCTAAAATATCCAAGTTCTTATCTAAAGATGATTTTCGCGTGATCATCCGCCATTTTGTACAACACACGTGGTACGCTTGATTATTACTGATGATTTATTTGCACTGGTAAAGTTAATCGAGTATATCATTTTGATGTATTCTACTTTCAAAACTAATAAAAGAATGGATCTGACGGATCTGTAGTCCAGTGGTAACACGCTGGACTGGTAATCCAGGGATCGCAGGTTCGTCTGACCCTAATAAAATTGACAGTCTTTCAGATGGGACTTTAAACCGAGAGTCTCGGGCTATAAACACAATAAGGTGCTTAACATAACACCCCCTATTAACAAGTACCGTATTAGTTTATGTGCGTCTGTTCTTATTTCAGGATTAGAAAATACCGTTTCTGTTATGCTAGATGACGAAGAATCATTACTAGAGTTTAGCAACTATCCTGATGAGCAGGTAAGTCATTGTTGTGTTAATAACTTAGCATTGTGCAACCAGGAACAATTTAGCATTGTGCGACCTAGAACCATTTAGCATTGTGCGACCTAGAACAATAGAACCATTTAGCATTTTGCGACCTAGAACCATTTAGCATTGTGCGACCTAGAACAATAGAACCATTTAGCATTGTGCGACCTAGAACAATTTAGCATTGTGCGACCTAGAACCATTTAGCATTGTGCGACCTAGAACCATTTAGCATTGTGCGACCTAGAACCATTTAGCATTGTGCGACCTAGAACCATTTAGCATTGTGCGACCTAGAACCATTTAGCAGTGTGCGACCTAGAACCATTTAGCATTGTGCGACCTAGAACCATTTAGCATTGTGCGACCTAGAACCATTTAGCATTGTGCGACCTAGAACCATTTAGCATTGTGCGACCTAGAACCATTTAGCATTGTGCGACCTAGAACAATTTAGCATTGTGCGACCTAGAACAATAGAACCATTTAGCATCGTGCGACCTAGAACCATTTAGCATTGTGCGACCTAGAACCATTTAGCATTGTGCGACCTAGAACCATTTAGCATTGTGCGACCTAGAACCATTTAGCATTATGCGACCTAGAACAATTTAGCATTGTGCGACCTAGAACCATTTAGCATTGTGCGACCTAGAACATAGAACCATTTAGCATTTTGCGACCTAGAACCATTTAGCATTGTGCGACCTAGATACATTTAGCATTGTGCGACCTAGAACCATTTAGCATTGTGCGACCTAGAACAACTTAGCATTGTGCGACCAAGAACAATAGAACAATTTAGCATTTTACGACCTAGAACAATTTAGCATTGTGCGACCTAGAACCATTTAGCATTGTGCGACCTAGAACAATTTAGCATTGTGCGACCTAGAACAATTTAGCATTATGCGACCTATAACCATTTAGCATTGTGCGACCTAGAACCATTTAGCATTGTGCGACCTAGAACAATAGAACAATTTAGCATTGTGCGACCTAGAACCATTTAGCATTGTGCGACCTAGAACCATTTAGCATTGTGCGACCTAGAACCATTTAGCATTGTGCGACCTAGAACCATTTAGCATTGTGCGACCTAGAACAATAGAACCATTTAGCATTTTGCGACCTAGAACCATTTAGCATTGTGCGACCTAGAACAATTTAGCATTGTGCGACCTAGAACCATTTAGCATTGTGCGACCTAGAACAATTTAGCATTGTGCTACCTAGAACCATTTAGCATTGTGCGACCTAGAACAATAGAACAGTTTAACATTTTGCGACCTAGAACCATTAGCATTGTGCGACCTAGAACAATTTAGCATTGTGCGACCTAGAACAATTTAGCATTGTGCGACCTAGAACAATTTAGCATTGTGCGACCTAGAACAATTTAGCATTGTGCGACCTAGAACAATTTAGCATTGTGCGACCTAGAACAATTTAGCATTGTGCGACCTAGAACCATTTAGCATTGTGCGACCTAGAACCATTTAGCATTGTGCGACCTAGAACAACTTAGCATTGTGCGACCTAGAACAATTTAGCATTGTGAGACCTAGAACCATTTAGCATTGTGTGACCTAGAACCATTTAGCATACTGCGACCTAGAACCATTTAGCATTGTGCATCCTGGAACAATTTAGCATTGTGCGACCTAGAACCATTTAGCATTGTGCGACCTAGAACAATTTAGCATTGTGCGACATAGAACCATTTAGCATTGCGCGACCTAGAACAATTTAGCATTTTGCGACCTAGAACCATTTAGCATTGTGCGACCTAGAACAATTTAGCATTGTGCGACCTAGAACAATTTAGCATTGTGCGACCTAGAACCATTTAGCATTGTGCGACCTAGAACAATTTAGCATTGTACGACCTAGAACAATTTAGCATTGTGCGACCTAGAACAATTTAGCATTGTGCGACCTAGAACCATTTAGCATTTTGCGACCTAGAACCATTTAGCATTGTGCGACCTAGAACAACTTAGCATTGTGCAACCTAGAACCATTTAGCATTGTGCGACCTAGAACAACTTAGCATTGTGCGACCTAGAACAATAGAACAATTTAGCATTTTGCGATCGAGAACAATTTAGCATTGTGCGACCTAGAACCATTTAGCATTGTGCGACCTAGAAAAATTTAGCATTGTGCGACCTAGAACCATTTAGCATTATGCGACCTAGAACCATTTAGCATTGTGCGAACTAGAACAATTTAGCATTGTGCGACCTAGAACCATTTAGCATTGTGCGACCTAGAACAATAGAACAATTTAGCATTTTGCGACCTAGAACCATTTAGCATTGTGCGACCTAGAACCATTTAGCATTGTGCGACCTAGAACCATTTAGCATTGTGCGACCTAGAACCATTTAGCATTGTGCGACCTAGAACAATTTAGCATTGTGCGACCTAGAACCATTTAGCATTGTGCAACCTAGAACCATTTAGCATTGTGCGACCTAGAACCATTTAGCATTGTGCGACCTAGAACCATTTAGCATTGTGCGACCTAGAGCAATTTAGCATTGTGTGATCTAGAACCATTTAGCATTGTGCGAACTAGAACAATTTAGCATTATGCGACCTAGAATCATTTAGCATTGTGCGACCTAGAACAATTTAGCATTGTGCGACCTAGAACCATTTAGCATTGTGCGACCTAGAACAATTTAGCATTGTGCAACCTAGAACCATTTAGCATTGTGCGACCTAGAACCATTTAGCATTGTGCGACCTAGAACAATAGAACAATTTAGCATTTTGCGACCTAGAACCATTTAGCATTGTGCGACCTAGAACAATTTAGCATTGTGCGACCTAGAGCCATTTAGCATTGTGAGACCTAGAACCATTTAGCATTGTGCGACCTAGAACCATTTAGCATTGTGCGACCTAGAACAATAGAACAATTTAGCATTTTGCGACCTAGAACCATTTAGCATTGTGCGACCTAGAACAATTTAGCATTGTGCGACCTAGAGCCATTTAGCATTGTGCGACCTAGAACCATTTAGCATTGTGCGACCTAGAACCATTTAGCATTGTGCGACCTAGAACCATTTAGCATTATGCGACCTAGAATCATTTAGCATTGTGCGATCTAGAACAATTTAGCATTGTGCGACCTAGAACAATTTAGCATTATGCGACCTATAACCATTTAGCATTGTGCGACCTAGAACCATTTAGCATTGTGCGACCTAGAACAATTTAGCATTGTGCGACCTAGAACAATTTAGCATTGTGCTACCTAGAACCATTTAGCATTGTGCGACCTAGAACAATTTAGCATTGTGCGACCTAGAACCATTTAGCATTGTGCGACCTAGAACAATTTAGCATTGTGCGACCTAGAACAAAAGAACAATTTAGCATTGTGCGACCTAGAACAAGTTAGCATTGTGCCACCTAGAACAATTTAACATTGTGCGACCTAGAACAACAGCTTAGGAAAATAAATCGATGAGCTTATAAAGTACAATGGCCATCGTTTGGAAAGGGAGGGTTAAGAGAGGGACAATAGGTACTGTGGGTTGTGAGTGCACGGCTCTGTGATGGGTGGTGTGGGTGGGTGGGGGACATGTATACAGTCTAGTGCACGGCTCTATTATGGATGGTGTGAGTGGGGGGGGGACATGTATACAGTCTAGTGCACGGCTCTGTGGTGGATGGTGTGGGTGGGGGGGGACATGTCTCCAGTCTAGTGCACGGCTCTATTATGGGTGGTGTGGTGGGGGGGGGGACATGTATACAGTCTAGTGCACGGCTCTATTATGGGTGGTGTGGGTGGGGGGGGGACATGTCTCCAGTCTAGTGCACGGCTCTATTATGGGTGGTGTGGGTGGGGGGGGACATGTCTCCAGTCTAGTGCACGGCTCTATTATGGGTGGTGGGGTGGGGGGGACATGTCTCCAGTCTAGTGCACGGCTCTATTATGGGTGTGGGGTGGGGGGGGGGACATGTCTCCAGTCTAGTGCACGGCTCTATTATGGGTGGGTGTGGGTGGGGGGGGGACATGTCTCCAGTCTAGTGCACGGCTCTATTAGGGTGGTGTGGGTGGGGGGGGGACATGTCTCCAGTCTAGTGCACGGCTCTGTGATGGATGTGTGGTGTGGGTGGGGGACATGTATACAGTCTAGTGCACGGCTCTGTGGTGGATGGTGGTGTTGTGGGGGGGGGAATGTCACCAGTCAAGTGCACGGCTCTGTGATGGATGGTGTGGTGGGGGGGGAATGTCACCAGTCAAGTGCACGGCTCTGTTATGGGTGGTGTGGGTGGGGGGGGAATGTCACCAGTCAAGTGCACGGCTCTGTGATGGATGGTGTGGGTGGGTGGGGGACATGTATACAGTCTAGTGCACGGCTCTATTATGGATGGTGTGAGTGGGGGGGGGGACATGTATACAGTCTAGTGCACGGCTCTGTGGTGGATGGTGTGGGGGGGGGGGGGGGACATGTCTCCAGTCTAGTGCACGGCTCTATTATGGGTGGTGTGGTGGGGGGGGGGACATGTATACAGTCTAGTGCACGGCTCTATTATGGGTGGTGGTGGGTGGGGGGGGACATGTCTCCAGTCTAGTGCACGGCTCTATTATGGGTGGTGTGGGTGGGGGGGGACATGTCTCCAGTCTAGTGCACGGCTCTATTATGGGTGTGGGTGGGGGGGGACATGTCTCCAGTCTAGTGCACGGCTCTATTATGGGTGGTGTGGGTGGGGGGGGACATGTCTCCAGTCTAGTGCACGGCTCTATTATGGGTGGTGTGGGTGGGGGGGGACATGTCTCCAGTCTAGTGCACGGCTCTATTATGGGTGGGTGGGTGGGGGGGGACATGTCTCCAGTCTAGTGCACGGCTCTGTGATGGATGGTGGGTGGGTGGGGGACATGTATACAGTCTAGTGCACGGCTCTGTGGTGGATGGTGTGGGTGTGGGGGGGGGGGAATGTCACCAGTCAAGTGCACGGCTCTGTGATGGATGGTGTGGGTGGGGGGGGAATGTCACCAGTCAAGTGCACGGCTCTGTTATGGGTGGTGTGGGTGGGGGGGAATGTCACCAGTCAAGTGCACGGCTCTGTGATGGATGGTGTGGGTGGGTGGGGGACATGTATACAGTCTAGTGCACGCTCTATTATGGGTGGTGTGGGTGGGGGGGGGAATGTCACCAGTCAAGTGCACGGCTCTGTGATGGATGGTGTGGTGGGTGGGGGACATGTATACAGTCTAGTGCACGGCTCTATTATGGGTGGTGTGGTGGGGGGGGGGAATGTCACCAGTCAAGTGCACGGCTCTGTGATGGATGGTGTGGGTGGGTGGGGGACATGTATACAGTCTAGTGCACGGCTCTGTGGTGATGGTGGTGGGTGGGGGCGGGGAATGTCACCAGTCAAGTGCACGGCTCTGTGATGGATGGTGTGGGTGGGTGGGGGACATGTCTACAGTCTAGTACACGGCTCTGTGATGGATGGTGTGGGTGGGTGGGGGACCTGTCTACAGTCTAGTGCACGGCTCTGTGGTGGATGGTGTGGGTGGGTGGGGGACATGTCTACAGTCTAGTGCACGGCTCTGTGATGGATGGTGTGGGTGGGTGGGGGACATGTCTACATCTAGTGCACGGCTCTGTGGTGGATGGTGTGGGTGGGGGACATATCTCCAGTCAAGTGCACGGCTCTGTGATGGATGGTGTGGGTGGGGGACATATCTCCAGTCAAGTGCACGGCTCTGTGATGGATGGTGTGGGTGGGTGGGGGACATGTCTACAGTCTAGTGCACGGCTCTGTGGTGAATGGTGGGGAGGTGGGGGGACATGTCTACAGTCTAGTGCACGGCTCTGTGGTGGATGGTGTGTGGGTGGGGGACATGTCTACAGTCTAGTGCACGGCTCTGTGGTGGATGTGGGGTGGGTGGGGGGGGGGGACATGTGTACAGTCTCCAGTCTAGTGCACGGCTCTGTGATGGATGGTGTGGGTGGTGGGGGCATGTCTACAGTCTAGTGCACGGCTCTGTGGTGGATGGTGTGGGTGGGGAATGTCTCCAGTCTAGTGCACGGCTCTGCGGTGGATGGTGTGGGTGGGGGAAATGTCTCCAGTCTAGTGCACGGCTCTGTGGTGGTGGTGTGGGTGGGGAATGTCTCCAGTCAAGTGCACGGCTCTGTGTGGATGGTGTGGTGGGGGAAATGTATCCAGTCTAATGCACGGCTCTGTGTGGTTGATGGGGGTGGGGACATGTCTCCAGTCAAGTGCACGGCTCTGTGATGGATGGTGTGGGTGTGGAAATGTCTCCAGTCAAGTGCACGTCTCTGTGATGGTGGTGTGGGTGGGGGAAATGTCTCCAGTCAAGTGCACGTCTCTGTAATGGATGGTGTGGGTGGGGGAAATGTCTCCAGTCAAGTGCACGTCTCTGTGATGGTTTGTGGGTGGGGGAAATGTCTCCAGTCAAGTACACGTCTCTGTGATGGATGGTGTGGGTGGGGGACATGTCTCCAGTCAAGTGCACGGCTCTGTGATGGATGGTGTGGGTGGGGGACATGTCTACAGTCTAGTGCACGGCTCTGTGGTGGATGGTGTAGGTGGGTGACATGTCTCCAGTCAAGTGCACGGCTCTGTGGTGGATGGTGTGGGGTGGGGAATGTCTCCAGTCAAGTGCACGTCTCTGTGATGGATGGTGTGGGTGGGGGACATGTCTCCAGTCAAGTGCACGTCTCTGTGGTGGATGGTGTGGGTGGGGGAAATGTCTCCAGTCAAGTGCACGTCTCTGTGATGGATGGTGTGGGTGGGGGAAATGTCTCCAGTCAAGTGCACGGCTCTGTGGTGGATGGTGTGGGTGGGGGACATATCTCCAGTCAAATGCACGTCTCTATTGATTGCTATTTTATATCTTCTATCTCTGATGCGTGGCTGCCTCATTGCGCTATATCATATTCGTCATATATCGATCATGTCGAGAGATTGTTGGTTGCTAGATGTCCCGAGATAACGGATCGTTCGCATAGATAACGTATGCATTAATACTCTACTCGGGGGCCTCAGTTGCCGAGGTTTAAGGTCGTCAAATCACCTACCGTTCACCGGGGTTAGAAGCCTAATGGGCTTCACGAATTATTTCAAGTGAGGAAGCTATGATTATCCAGCTGACTTGTGGGAGGTCGGTGGATATACCCGGGACCTTCCTCTACCAATACTAACTGGAGATTCGCCATATGTTCTAAGCTGTCGTTGCGACTTTAAACCCAAAAAAACACATAATAAAAAGTATTCATTAAAACTTGTTGTCGATACGATGGAAGTACATGTACGTAGTATTGATGGAAGTACATGTACGTAGTATTGATGGAAGTACATGTACGTAGTATAGATGGAAGTACATGTACGTAGTATTGATGGAAGTACATGTACGTAGTATAGATGGAAGTACATGTACGTAGTATAGATGAAAGTACATGTACGTAGTATTGATGGAAGTACATGTACGTAGTATAGATGGAAGTACATGTACGTATTATTGATGGAAGTACATGTACGTAGTATAGATGGAAGTACATGTACGTAGTATTGATGGAAGTATATGTACGTATTATGGATGGAAGTATATGTACATAGTATTGATGGAAGTACATGTACGTAGTATGGATGGAAGTATATGTACGTAGTATGGATGGAAGTACATGTACGTAGTATGGATGGAAGTATATGTACGTAGTATTGATGGAAGTACATGTACGTAGTATGGATGGAAGTACATGTACGTAGTATGGATGGAAGTATATGTACGTAGTATGGATGGAAGTACATGTACGTAGTATGGATGGAAGTATATGTACGTAGTATTGATGGAAGTACATGTACGTAGTATGGATGGAAGTACATGTACGTAGTATGGATGGAAGTACATGTACGTAGTATGGATGGAAGTATATGTACGTAGTATTGATGGAAGTACATGTACGTAGTATGGATGGAAGTATATGTACGTAGAATTGATGGCAGTACATGTACGTAGTATAGATGGAAGTACATGTACATAGTATAGATGGAAGTACATGTACGTAGTATTGATGGAAGTACATGTACGTAGTATAGATGGAAGTATATGTACGCAGTATTGATGGAAGTACATGTACGTAGTATTGATGGAAGTACATGTACGTAGTATTGATGGAAGTACATGTACGTAGTATTGATGGAAGTACATGTACGTAGTATTGATGGAAGTACATGTACGTAGTATAGATGGAAGTACATGTACGTAGTATGGATGGAAGTACATGTACGTAGTATTGATGGAAGTACATGTACGTAGTATTGATGGAAGTACATGTACGTAGTATTGATGGAAGTACATGTACGTAGTATTGATGGAAGTACATGTACGTAGTATTGATGGAAGTACATGTACGTAGTATTGATGGAAGTACATGTACGTAGTATAGATGGAAGTACATGTACGTAGTATAGATGGAAGTACATGTACGTAGTATAGATGGAAGTACATGTACAAAAAAAACAAAGTACATGTACGTAGTATGGATGGAAGTACATGTACGTAGTATAGATGGAAGTACATGTACGTAGTATAGATGGAAGTACATGTACGTAGTATGGATGGAAGTACATGTACGTAGTATGGATGGAAGTACATGTACGTAGTATTGATGGAAGTACATGTACGTAGTATGGATGGAAGTACATGTACGTAGTATGGATGGAAGTACATGTACGTAGTATTGATGGAAGTACATGTACGTAGTATTGATGGAAGTACATGTACGTAGTATAGATGGAAGTACATGTACGTAGTATAGATGGAAGTACATGTACGTAGTATGGATGGAAGTACATGTACGTAGTATAGATGGAAGTACATGTACGTAGTATAGATGGAAGTACATGTACGTAGTATAGATGGAAGTACATGTACGTAGTATGATGGAAGTACATGTACGTAGTATTGATGAAGTACATGTACGAGTATTGATGGAAGTACATGTACGATATGATGGAAGTACATGTAGTAGTATTGATGGAAACAGTACGTAAAGATGGAAGTACATGTACGTAGTATTGATGGAAGTACATGTACGTAGTATAGATGGAAGTACATGTACGTAGTATAGATGGAAGTACATGTACGTAGTATTGATGGAAGTACATGTACGTAGTATTGATGGAAGTACATGTACGTAGTATAGATGGAAGTACATGTACGTAGTATAAAACAACAAAAAAACAAAATGATGGAAGTACATGTACGTAGTATAGATGGAAGTACATGTACGTAGTATAGATGGAAGTACATGTACGTAATATAGATGGAAGTACATGTACGTAGTATAGATGGAAGTACATGTACGTAGTATAATGGAAGTACATGTACGTTAAATACGTAGTATGGATGGAAGTACATGTACGTAGTATGGATGGAAGTACATGTACGTAGTATAGATGGAAGTACATGTACGTAGTATAGATGGAAGTACATGTACGTAGTATAGATGGAAGTACATGTACGTAGTATGGATGGAAGTACATGTACGTAGTATGGATGGAAGTACATGTACGTAGTATAGATGGAAGTACATGTACGTAGTATTGATGGAAGTACATGTACGTAGTATAGATGGAAGTACATGTACGTAGTATAGATGGAAGTACATGTACGTAGTATAGATGGAAGTACATGTACAAGTACATGTACGTAGTATAGATGGAAGTACATGTACGTAGTATAGATGGAAGTACATGTACGTAGTATAGATGGAAGTACATGTACGTAGTATGGATGGAAGTACATGTACGTAGTATGGATGGAAGTACATGTACGTAATATTGATGGAAGTACATGTACGTAGTATGGATGGAAGTACATGTACGTAGTATAGATGGAAGTACATGTACGTAGTATTGATGGAAGTACATGTACGTAGTATTGATGGAAGTACATGTACGTAGTATAGATGGAAGTATATGTACGTAGTATAGATGGAAGTATATGTACGTAGTATGGATGGAAGTACATGTACGTAGTATTGATGGAAGTACATGTACGTAGTATAGATGGAAGTACATGTACGTAGTATGGATGGAAGTACATGTACGTAGTATGGATGGAAGTACATGTACGTAGTATTGATGGAAGTACATGTACGTAGTATGGATGGAAGTACATGTACGTAGTATAGATGGAAGTACATGTACGTAGTATTGATGGAAGTACATGTACGTAGTATAGATGGAAGTATATGTACGTAGTATAGATGGAAGTACATGTACGTAGTATTGATGGAAGTACATGTACGTAGTATTGATGGAAGTACATGTACGTAGTATAGATGGAAGTACATGTACGTAGTATAGATGGAAGTACATGTACGTAGTATTGATGGAAGTACATGTACGTAGTATTGATGGAAGTACATGTACGTAGTATAGATGGAAGTACATGTACGTAGTATAGATGGAAGTACATGTACGTAGTATTGATGGAAGTACATGTACGTAGTATAGATGGAAGTACATGTACGTAGTATAGATGGAAGTACATGTACGTAGTATTGATGGAAGTACATGTACGTAGTATTGATGGAAGTACATGTACGTAGTATAGATGGAAGTACATGTACGTAGTATAGATGGAAGTATGAACGACATAAATATAATCAATTACCATATCATGTACCATAACACATAAACTATATATATGGTACACGTGAGGTTTGTACACGTGTATATCGTCTTGTATTCCTGTATACATATACACTACAGATATATGGTATGGCTACCCGCGAGGTTGTACACGTGTATATCGTCTTGTATTCCTGTATACACTACAGATATATGGTATGGCTACTCGCGAGGTTGTACACGTGTATATCGTCTTGTATTCCTGTATACACTACAGCTATATGGTATGGCTACTCGCGAGGTTGTACACGTGTATATCGTCTTGTATTCCTGTATACATATACACTACAGATATATGGTATGGCTACTCGCGAGGTTGTACACGTGTATATCGTCTTGTATTCCTGTATACATATACACTACAGCTATATGGTATGGCTACTCGCGAGGTTGTACACGTGTATATCGTCTTGTATTCCTGTATACATATACACTACAGCTATATGGTATGGTTTCCCGCGAGGTTGTACACGTGTATATCGTCTTGTATTCCTGTATACATATACACTACAGATATATGGTATGGCTACTCGCGAGGTTGTACACGTGTATATCGTCTTGTATTCCTGTATACATATACACTACAGATATATGGTATGGCTACTCGCGAGGTTGTACACGTGTATATCGTCTTGTATTCCTGTATACATATACACTACAGATATATGGTCTGGCTACTAGCGAGGTTGTACACGTGTATATCGTCTTGTATTCCTGTATACATATACACTACAGATACATGGTATGGCTACTCGCGATGTTGTACACGTGTATATCGTCTTGTATTCCTGTATACATATACACTACAGCTATATGTTATGGTGTCCCGCGAGGTTGTACACGTGTATATCGTCTTGTATTCCTGTATACATATACACTACAGATATATGGTATGGCTACTCGCGATGTTGTACACGTGTATATCGTCTTGTATTCCTGTATACATATACACTACAGATATATGGTTTGGCTACTAGCGAGGTTGTACACGTGTATATCGTCTTGTATTCCTGTATACATATACACTACAGATATATGGTATGGCTACTCGCGATGTTGTACACGTGTATATCGTCTTGTATTCCTGTATACATATACACTACAGCTATATGTTATGGTGTCCCGCGAGGTTGTACACGTGTATATCGTCTTGTATTCCTGTATACATATACACTACAGATATATGGTCTGGCTACTAGCCAGGTTGTACACATGTATATCGTCTTGTATTCCTGTATACATATACACTACAGATATATGGTATGGCTACTCGCGAGGTTGTACACGTGTATATCGTCTTGTATTCCTGTATACATATACACTACAGCTATATGTTATGGTGTCCCGCGAGGTTTTACACGTGTATATCGTCTTGTATTCCTGTATACATATACACTACAGATATATGGTCTGGCTACTAGCGAGGTTGTACACGTGTATATCGTCTTGTATTCCTGTATACATATACACTACAGATATATGGTATGGTTTCCCGCGATGTTGTACACGTGTATATCGTCTTGTATTCCTGTATACACTACAGCTATATGGTATGGTTTCACGCGAGGTTGTACACGTGTATATCGTCTTGTATTCCTGTATACATATACACTACAGATATATGGTTGGCTACTCGCGAGGTTGTACACGTGTATATCGTTTTGTATTCCTGTATACATATACACTACAGATATATGGTATGGCTACTCGCGAGGTTGTACACGTGTATATCGTCTTGTATTCCTGTATACATATACACTACAGATATATGGTATGGCTACTAGCGAGGTTGTACACGTGTATATCGTCTTGTATTCCTGTATACATATACACTACAGATATATGGTCTCGTTTCACGCGAGGTTGTACTTGATGGTATACGTTCGTTTATCATCTAACGTAGATTCTATGTCAGCTGTTTATGTTTGCTTTGGGGTCGAAAGTCACACCGTCAGCTATGGTCAGATGATGATTCTCGTCATCTATGGTCAGATGGTGATTCTCGTCATCTATGGTCAGATGGTGATTCTCGTCATCTATGGTCAGATGATGATTCTCGTCAGCTATGGTCAGATGATGATTCTCGTCATCTATGGTCAGATGGTGATTCTCGTCATCTATGGTCAGATGGTGATTCTCGTCATCTATGGTCAGATGATGATTCTCGTCATCTATGGTCAGATGGTGATTCTCGTCAGCTATGGTCAGATGGTGATTCTCGTCATCTATGGTCAGATGGTGAGTCTCGTCATCTATGGTCAGATGGTGATTCTCGTCATCAATGGTCAGATGGTGATTCTCGTCAGCTATGGTCAGATGATGATTCTCGTCATCTATGGTCAGATGGTGATTCTCGTCAGCTATGGTCAGATGGTGATTCTCGTCATCTATGGTCAGATGGTGATTCTCGTCATCTATGGTCAGATGATGATTCTCGTCATCTATGGTCAGATGATGATTCTCGTCATCTATGGTCAGATGATGATTCTCGTCATCTATGGTCAGATGATGATTCTCGTCATCTATGGTCAGATGATGATTCTCGTCATCTATGGTCAGATGATGATTCTCGTCATCTATGGTCAGATGATGATTCTCGTCATCTATGGTCAGATGGTGATTCTCGTAAGTTATTAATATAAGTTGTTAAAACCTGCTTCGCAATCGTTGTAAAATAAATAAAGTTTAATCTTGATATAGATGTAAATTAGAAGATGATCTCAAAGGACGGGTTATGTACATGCGTTATGTACACTGCTGCACATAGTTTCACCAATGTGGTTTCCAATTCCAGTTATCAAACTGGACATGACCAGGATCTTTTTTATGTATCTCGGTTCCTGGCATGACCTCGGTTATCTCGGTTCCTGGCATGACCTCGGTTATCTCGGTTCCTGGCATGACCTCGGTTACCTCGGTTCCTGGCATGACCTCGGTTAACTCGGTTCCTGGAATGACCTCGGTTATCTCGGTTCCTGGCATGACCTCGGTTATCTCGGTTCCTGGCATGACCTCGGTTATCTCGGTTCCTGGCATGACCTCGGTTATCTCGGTTCCTGGCTTGACCTCGGTTATCTCGGTTCCTGGCAGGTTCCTGGCATGACCTACGCAATGTCATCACATTGCCACACACATTATTACAAAAGAAAAAAAAGAAAAACAAAGCGGCATACTGGCTACATTTTCTATCGTAATATGGTAAATTGTCTGTTTGAGTTACTGACGCACGACCAATTGTATGTGGGGAAACAGTGCGGAAGACTGGATGATTTATCGTTTACCAATTTACTTAAGCCAGATGAAATATGTACAATCCGATAAGGGCCGTTGTCTAATGTTGCTATAACTTGTGGCCCGGACAATTTGTAGCACGTGTAGCATGCTGTGTTTTTGTACTTATGATTTGTATGTCATAGCATGACGAATATCTTACGGAGGATGTTGCACATAGCACTGGTTAACCAATGTTAATATAGAGTATAAAATACTGCCATAAGACAAACACACGAGAAGTGAAGTGAGCAGTAATGAGCACATATAAAAACCGTAGCAAACCAAATATGATCGATTAGATGAGAGGTGAACTGGTAGGCAATGATTATTTACACCTAGATAGCATGCAAGTGGAATACAATTAATGCAACGCGACATTGAGGACGATACCATTACACTAAGATATAGTGAAACACGCTCTTATGTTGACTAAGTGGTTGTATCTCATTATACTGTACCATCTCACATACTTCCCGGTCCGAGGATCGAACCCGGGTTGCATTGATGAGAAGCGAGCGCGCTAACCACTGCGCTAATCGGCAGGCCCTAAGGAAGATTAGTTTAGAACAAATTATGCCACCCTCTATACATAAAGAAATCTATCGTTTGGGGTTAGATAGAAGTAGCTGAGGAATACCCTGAACTAGTGTCAACAGTATCATCTAACATATTTCTCACATGAGATGGTACGGTGGTCGCACGATCGGACAGGTTGGTGGTTTTCTCCGGGTACTCCGGTTTCATTCCACACAAATGACCACATTTGCGCTTTCATCCGCGCCAACGAGAGTGATTAATATAAGTTGTTAGAACTTGCTTCGCAGTCGTTGTAAAATAAATAAAGTTTAAACTTGTTAACATATTTCCTGGATGGATCGAACCAGGGTTGCATTGGTGAGAATTGAGCGTGATAACTGCTGTGATATAGCATAACATTTATAAACTGTGTGAAGAAATAACTGGAATGTTGCGTGCAACGGCTAAATTAATGCTGAACTCTAATTTCCTAAAGCATGACACATCGACATAGGTTACAAATAGTTGCTTACGCTGTGTGGTGGTATACATTGGAGGGTAACCGCTGTTGCCAAACAAGTAATGGAAGTAGTTGTACGTTTCTTTCTTATACCATTATTACAATATCTGGAGAACTGAAGAGAAGAATTGTGCGGTACCTGACCTCTATGGGAATCGTAGAGATGTACGGTACGGTACGGTACCTGACCTCTATGGGAATCGTGGAGATGAGATGTACGGTACGGTACCTGACCTCTATGGGAATCGTAGAGATGAGATGTACGGTACGGCACCTGGTCTATATTGAAATCGTGGAGATGAAATGTGCGGTACTGTACATGACATATATTGAAATCGTGGAGATGAAATGTGCGGTACTGTACATGACATATATTGGAATCGTAAAGATGAAATGTGCGGTACTGTACATAACATATATTGGAATCGCAAAGATGAAATGTGCGGTACTGTACATGGCATATATTGAAATAGTGGAGATGAAATGTGCGGTACTGTACATGACCTCTATGGGAATCGTAAAGATGAAATGTGCGGTACGGTACCTGACCTCTATGGGAATCGTATATATGAGATGTACGGTATGGTACCTTACCTCTATGGGGAATGATATAATATGAAATGTGCGGTACTGTACCTCGTCTATATGGGACTCGTAGATATGTAATGTGTGGTATGGAACCGGGCAGATAGGGAAAACCAGAGAAACGACTTGGGCGGTTCGGATCCCAGGGGCATGTTGGAATGTACACACTGGAATACCCAGATACAGACTAATCGTACCGGGCATAATCCAATGTACACGCTGGAATACCCAGATACAAGCTAATCGTACCGGGCGTAATCCAATGTACACACGGGAATACCCAGATACAATCTAATCGTACAGGACGTAATCCAATGTACACACTGGAATACCCAGATACAAACTAATCGTACAGGACGTAATCCAATGTACACACGGGAATACCCAGATACAAGCTAATCGTACAGGACGTAATCCAATGTACACACGGGAATACCCAGATACAAGCTAATCGTACAGGACGTAATCCAATGTACACACGGGAATACCCAGATACAATCTAGTCGTACCGGGCGTAATCCACGGGTACATGCTGCAGGTGATTCTTGATCGCCCATTATCCGAGACATAGTCTGCTGAAATCAATCGCTTTTATAGCACCAGATCGTACATATCAGATTTAGTTTAAACATATTTTATTCAGTTCATTCAATATATATATACGGTATATAAATACAACAGGATATCTGAAATGGATTGGAAAACAAGCTGAGAGCTTATGTAAATTCCTTTCCATGAGGATGTTACACTATACAGTTGTTAGCATTGAGAGCGGTTAGTGATACATGACGGGCATTGTCTTGGGTTCTTTAGATTTGATCTTAAGATTATGTTGACATCACTAACAGCCGAAATATAGATAGAAGTTTCCGTTATTTCGTTTCACATGATTGTGTCATGTTTTCAGAATGTAGAAATGGAGATGTGTGAAGCTAGGTTGCAATGTTGTAGTGTTTTACCTTTCAGTTTCCGGAAGAAGATATATATGTAGATGCATATGTCGTGGTGTTTTCTATCACCGACAAGTCCACGTATGCATACGCTACTCAACTTTTGAAATATCTAAGAAACGATGTGGGTACCGATAGAAGCACATTTGTTGTGGCCAATAAAACAGATCTTGTCCGAAAGAGAACAGTGGAACGAAACGGTATGTAATGTATTTCAGTCAGTGATATTGGATTGCGTAACTATGTGTATTATATACCGACACCAACATGAAGCTGTGCACTTGCTTTAGAGGTATAATTCATATCCATTTAGAACATAATATAGGCACATTTTGACGTCTACGTGCATACATATTGGGTAAATTAGTGCAATGTGTGATGGATTATGTTCTTCACTCATGATAGTAAATCCATAATTATATGATTTGTAACGAAAAAGTAACGCTCAATAAAAAAGTGCACAGTTTGTTATGGTGTCAGTATACCTTGTGCGACTATTAGAATGAGTATGGTATATGGCTTAAACAAACTAGGTCAAAAGGTTAACCAACAGGGAAAATATTTCGTCTCTCTCAGTGTGTTGAACGGTGGCCTAATGAATGTATTACCACCACTGCCCTAGTAATGACTCGTTCAAATATCTGTCACAGAGATGGCCTGATATAATGACGTGTGGCACAAAATACAGCGGTGTGCATGCCATGCGTGATTGCAGCATCGCCTCTGTTATTGTAAAAGTAAAGTAAAGTGTTTGTTTATTATAGTGTCACCCCTATATAAAGGGCCAGCCATTTATGACTTATGAGACACCTCTTTTTATGAACATCATTACTTCCCGAATCCTATGCTTGTATGCCAGACTGGTAGACACATCTGTAACCATTATTTAACTAGCTGGCGGCTCACCAACCAGCCATGTCAGAACGAACCCCTGGCGCGTTTAGAACCTTCGACTTCTCGCTCCGTATGCGGACGCCTTAACCATTAGGCCACGGAGGCGGTATTGTATCTGGAAAGCTGGACTGTGTAATGATTACCCAGTGTGTTTCATCTTATTTAATAATATGTTATTGCACCTTTTTCACAATCGATACAATTTACAATTACATATCACTATAATTTGATTGTATATATGTTGAGGGCCTCATGGTAGATTAACTTTTGTTAAATGAGTACTCTCGTTAAATAAAGTCTTTATTATTATTATTATTATTATTAACATTACTGTCACGTTTATAACATACATATATCCTGGTATATCCATATATACATATACATGACATTTTCTTCAAAGTGCAAAAGGATCGAGCATCACGTTTTGAAAACATTAGCAACAGCGCTTTCCAAAAGGTCAAAATAGTTGCTATCAATTTGTTCGGATGTATGTACGTGTAGTACTAATATAAGTAAGTATTTCAAGAACAGTATTCCTTAGAATGAATACGAAAATGACGGGATACGCTTAACAGAATACTAACAATGACTATAACTATATTGCGTTTGAATCCCCTCAGTTCGTCCATATGTCTGCAAGCTACGTGTCTCTGTCATTGTCTTGAAAATAGATAGCTGGAATGTCATGCTAGTTGGCACATATGTGTCCTAATTTCACAATCCCTTGCTTTGGCAATAAGAACACAGTCATTACAAAATTTGAAACATTTTATGTAACATGGGGGCTTCATAATAAAAAAAGACTTTATTTTACGAGAAGTCCTCAACATATATACAAATGAAATGCAATCAAAAGATAGGACTATAAGTGAAAACATCACATTGGAATTGAATATACTGACACCAAAATGAAACTGTGCACTTGCCTTAGAGGTACAACTTAGAGGTACAACTTAGAGGTACAACTTAGAGGTACAACTTAAATCCATTTTAAATAAGGCAAATTTGGATGTCAACGCACATAAATATTGGGCAAATTAGTGCAATGTGTGAAGGATTATTCACTCATGATAGTGACAGTCATAATTCTAAAATTTGTAACGAAAAAGTAACGCACACTATAAAAGTACACCGTTTCTTATTGGTGTCAGCTGTACTGGTAATCCAGGTATCACAGGTTCGACCCCCCGTCTCACCCTAATAAAATGAACAGTCTTTCAGATGGGACTTTAAACCGAGGTCTGGTGTAGGTGCTTTACACCGTGCACGTAAAAGAACCAGAGGAGACTCTGGAACGGGTCTCTGTCTGTATCATTGCACTATCCTCCAACAATCTAAAATGACTAATATCTTCAGGAGGCGTCGCTCACATAGGCAACAGGTAACGACGATAAATAAACGTAAAACACACATTGGTGTAAGCATAGTAATGCTTAAGCTGACAAGTAGACAAACTATATATAATGGAATATGACGACAGAAGGAAGTGTCTAGCAAGAGTAGAACAAGAGTAAATGACACAATATCTAAAACAAACTATATATAATGGAATATGACGACAGAAGGAAGTGTCTAGCAAGAGTAGAACAGGAGTAAATGAAACAATATCTAAAACAAACTATATATAATGGAATATGACGACAGAAGGAAGTGTCTAGCAAGAGTAGAACAAGAGTAAATGACACAATATCTAAAACAAACTATATATAATGGAATATGACGACAGAAGGAAGTGTCTAGCAAGATTAGAACAGGAGTAAATGAAACAATATCTAAAACAAACTATATATAATGGAATATGACGACAGAAGGAAGTGTCTAGCAAGAGTAGAACAGGAGTAAATGAAACAATATCTAAAACAAACTATATATAATGGAATATGACGACAGAAGGAAGTGTCTAGCAAGAGTAGAACAGGAGTAAATGAAACAATATCTAAAATATTGCAGATTTGAAATCCTATTGATGGCCACCATGGCGGATTTCTTGAAGCATCTAAAAACAAATAGCAGACGAGCGCCTCCTCACAACATTCCAACTCACTCAATATCTTTAAAACCCGATATTTAAGATGGAATAAGCCAACATAAACATAGAAATATATGCACATACATAATAGATGAGCTTCCACGTAGTGCTGAATACAGTACTTAACATGTAGTGTTTCTTTAATTAATATGTTTTCTATGTCATTGTATATATGTTGACGGCCTTATTTGTATTAGCCATATGTTATGTAAGCTCCCTCGTAAAATAGTTTTTATTATTATTATTATTTATATTGCTCTCTTGTTTAGAGAAACGTGTTAACTATGTGATATTGCTATACTATTATATATATACCTAGAAGCAGGGGTAATAACAGACTAACTTTGCTATGTTGTTATCTACCTACCACCCCGCCTGTCAAACCACCCGAAAACGACCGCCCCTCCCGTCAACCTACAACCCCGCCTGTCAAACCACCCGAAAACGACCGCCCCTCCCGTCTACCTACAACCCGCCTGTCAAACACCCGAAAACGACCGCCCCTCCCGTCACCTACACCCCGCCTGTCAAACACCCGAAAAACGACCGCCCCTCCCGTCTACCTACAATCTCGCCTGTCAAACCACCCGAAACCGACCGCCCCTCCCGTCTACCTACAATCCCGCCTGTCAACCACCCGAAACCGACCGCCCCTCCCGTCACGTACAATCCCGCCTGTCAAACCACCCGAACCGACCGTCACTCTCGTCTACCTACAATCCGCCTGTCAAACCACCCGAAACCGACCGCCCCTCCCGTCTACGTACAATCCCGCCTGTCAAACCACCCGAAACCGACCGCCCCTCCCGTCTACGTACAATCCCGCCTGTCAAACCACCCGAAACCGACCGCCCCTCCCGTCTACCTACAATCCCGCCTGTCAAACCACCCGAAACCGACCGCCCAGCCCGTCTACCTACAATCCCGCCTGTCAAACCACCCGAAACCGACCGCCCAGCCCGTCTACCTACAACCATATCCATATTAACTACGATCAGTGTTCAAATGACTACATTTATTACCATGCTAGAATCAGAAACAAATGTACTAATTTGAACGCTGATCTCTTTCGCAGCCATTTAAGTGAACACTTCTCTGGTGAATGTGGGACTTCTCGCGAAGATGCTGAACACTATTTGTTCCAATGTAATAGATACTGCCATCTAAGATGTATCTTATTCCAAGCTACTCGAATATTTCATCCTCTTAATAAATCTCATGGACGAAGAAAACGAATTAATGTTCCTCGAAGTACAGCTACTTATAAAGGGCACTGAACGATTCAAGCGAGAATAACTATTATAATTAAAACGAATTAATGTTCCTTGAAGTACAGCTACTTATAAAGTACACTGAACGATTCAAGCTATTATAATACACATTATTCCAATTTAAGAATAATTTCCATTTCTCAAAGTTTATCAAAGGTTTAACCTTAATATCAGTAATGACTGATATTTAAAATCGACAATGCTCATATTGTCGCATTTATTGAGATATCTCTGTCTTTTTAACTTGAGCGATATTGTTTTGAGGTTTGGGTTTTCAATTATGGCACCTATTAATCTTTGTATTCAATTCTTATTCTTCATTTTTAATATTCTGTTAGGAGTATCCCATCATTTTCTTATTCAATCTAAACTCAATTCAATTATTCTTTATTAACTCAGATCATTTACATGACATAATTTATTTATGAGTATACATGTAATTAGTTAACAGATGTTGCGACACGGGTACAATACGTTTCTTGAACAACTACATACTACATACATCGGAACAAATTGATAACAAATTTGACCTTTTGGAGAGGGTTGTTGCTAATGTTTTCAAAACTTGTAGCCAAATCCTTTTGCACTTTGAAAATGTCATGTATATGGATATTATCAGGATTTATGTATGTTATTAATGTGACAGTAATGTTATTGTTATATGTAATTGTAAATAGTATTGAATTTCGTCATTATGAAAACAGTTGCAATAAAATATTATTAAATAAATATTAACTACGGAATGTTATTATTTACCTATCTATGCAGGTTAACTACGGAATGTTATTATTTACCCATCTATGCAGGTTAACTACGGAATGTTATTATTTACCTATCTATGCAGGTTAACTACGGAATGTTATTATTTACCTATCTATGCAGGTTAACTACGGAATGTTATTATTTATCTATCTATGCAGGTTAACTACGGGATGTTATTATTTACCCATCTATGCAGGTTAATTACGGGGTGTTATTATTTACCTATCTATGCACGCGTAATAACACTTTAACTATGGGCTGTTGTTATTTATCATTCCAGAGGCACGTGTAATGGCTTCCTGCTACAACTGTAAATATGTCGAGACGTCGGCGTCGCTCAACCACCACGTGGATAATCTCCTCGTCGGAATTCTCAGTCAAATCAGGCTCAAGCTAAACCCCGACAAGTTGTTGCAACAAGTCGAACAAGACGGAGATAGAAGAGTTAAACATAGACACGGTTCCCTAAAGTCCGCAAAGGGCATTCTGAATAAACTGTTCAATAGACAAAAGTCGCTGTCATGTGACCACTTATACGAAATTTGATTCTAGTTGTAAATATGTTATGGCACAGACATTACTAATGAGATAGATATTTAGATTATTCAAGTGAATGTAGTAGTGATAAATATTCCAAATAGATTACATTAGGATAATGACAAGATAGAGGGAGCTGTGTGTAATGCAGGGAAGCTATCAAATCAGTAGCCATTTATAGCTTAAACGGACTGTGCAGGCGGAATACTTAACCTGAATATGTAAATGAAATACATATTTGTTAAGCGAAATACATACACGAATACGTAACCGGAATACATACACGAATACGCATCCGGAATATATACACGAATACGTAACCGGAATACGTACACGAATACGTAACCGGAATACATACACGAATACGTAACCGGAATACGTACACGAATACGTAACCGGAATACATACACGAATACGTAACCGGAATACATACACGAATACGTAACCGGAATACGTACACGAATACGTAACCGGAATACGTACACGAATACGCATCCGGAATACATATACGAATACGTAACCGGAATACATACACGAATACGCATCCGGAATACATATACGAATACGTAACCGGAATACATACACGAATACGCATCCGGAATACATACACGAATACGTAACCGGAATACGTACACGAATACGTAACCGGAATACGTACACGAATACGCATCCGGAATACATACACGAATACGTAACCGGAATACATACACGAATACGTAACCGGAATACGTACACGAATACGTAACCGGAATACGTACACGAATACGCATCCGGAATACATATACGAATACGTAACTGGAATACATACACGAATACGCATCCGGAATACATACACGAATACGTAACCGGAATACATACACGAATACGTAACCGGAATACATATACGAATACGCAACCGGAATACATGTACTTGAACAGAGCATGCAAACGGAACAGACAAACAGACTACTTAATAACGGACTGTTTAACTGGATTGCTTAATCCGACGATACATCGCAAAAGGCAAACACATGCATTTCTTACATATTAATAGCATTACTATTACAAATTCTTCAGAAATAATTCGAACTAACTTTCAATCAAATGTAGGATTTCATATAACGGTCAGCCACTCTCCTGTTTGTTTATTATTGGAGTCTATTCTAAGCGCTTATTTCTGTCGTTTAGAGTTTATTTGATCAGATTAGTCTAAAAATAAATATACATAAATAAAATAATGTCGGCTATAACGGTAAATATGTACAATAACATTTTGTTATTCAGGATACACGCTTTGTATTACGCATTGGCTGCTGACCCTATTGACATTATTTTGCTATGTCAACAAACGTGGTATACGACGTTTGTTTATTAGTTGAAATACTCAGATTCTGCCAAGAAATTTGCTTTTTCACCGATGTAGTGTCGCTTTAAATGCTTAAACTATTTATTATTGTAATATACCCTTACAAACTGGGTTTGAAAACAGTTAAAATTGTCCAATTCTGATTCCCTAAAGCTTTCGTTTTCGTTTAGGGTTGCTACTTTGGACATGCTTTGGAATTAATTCGAGTCGGTCTTAGAAATAACAACGACTTTTCTGTAGTTGAAAAGACGAACCTTTTCCTAAGTAACGTACACATACTTCACGAAAGTATTCATGAATATAATGAATATACTGAATGTAATGAATACAAGATCTCAGATCTACAAAGATATGTATACATAGCTAATAAAATGGTTAATATAGTTCATATATTAATGTCAATGACATATCCAGTAGTCTGTATGTCTGTGTATATGCATGTATATGCATGGGTGTATGTATGTATATGTGTGTATATGTATATATGTATACATGTATATGTATATACATATATGTATATATGTATATGTGTATATGCATGTAGGTAGGTATGTATGTATTGTGTAGCTGTGTGTATGTGTGTAGATGTAGAAATATACACACATAATATATTATAGTGCATATATGTGTAAAAGTTCTATGTTCCATTTCATCTGTTCATTTTGTTATCAATTGTCTGTGTTTATTATGTAAATGTATCTCATCATATGGTGGAATAAAAGATATCTATCTATCTATCTACGTCAGTCCTACCCTCTTCTCAGATTATAAAATGCAAGGAGATACAGTTAGTATATATACGCTAACTAATTTGACTAACACATTGACATTTGATATATCGTACCTCATCTCTGTGATGCGTTATGTTCTTCGTGTTACGACCCGTTCCTACTGCCGACCAGATCATCTACATCGTCCCGATCGCCCACATTCCCTGACCTAGTTCAACCAAGTTCCTACTGCCGACCAGATCAACTACATCGTCCCGATCGTCCACATTCCCTGACCTAGTTCAACCAACTGCTTGATGAGGCTTGTACACGACTTCTTCCCGACCGCTACTCGATGGTACACGACACTCACACAACCATTCAGGACTCATCAACGACATCCACCCGACAACCACTCCGATCATTACTCGATTACCCCGACCCATACACGATCATTACTCGACCAGTCCGACCCATACACGATCATTACTCGATTACCCCGACCCATACACGATCACTACTCGACTAGCCCGACCCATACACGATCATTACTCGATTACCCCGACCCATACACGATCACTACTCGACCAGTCCGACTCATACACGATCACTACTCGACCAGTCCGACCCATAGTCCGACCCATACACGATCACTACTCTACTAGTCCGACCCATACACGATCACTACTCGACCAGTCCGACCCATACACGATCACTACCCGACTAGCCCGACCCATACACGATCACTACTCGACTAGCCCGACCCATACACGATCACTACTCGAATAGCCCGAACCATACACGATCACTACTCGACCAGCCCAACCCATACACGATCACTACTCGAATAGCCCGACCCATACACGATCACTACTCGACCAGCCCGACCTCCACTCGATCTCTAACCAAGTTAGACCATACCAGATCGACCTGAAGTGATCGGGTATTACTCAAGTAGAAGCCTAAATTGGTACGACGATCAAGATCTCTACACGGTTGTTTCTCGATCAATTCGGCCTCTAATCGACAAATACCCGATAGGTTCTCGACCGCTTGACTGGTCGATCACTACTCGAATTATTTTGACATGGCAAACATTTTCGGGTAGGAAGCCGAGCAAGGTAGACTACCCCTACCACTCATGCCGAGAGAGAGCCAGATTAGTCTCCGATAGCTTGATTCGGCTTGATCGAGTTGATCTGATCGACAATGGGGACCTACCATTAGTCGTGTGGACTGCACATACAAATGTTACCAAGTCACGTGAATATTGGCGCTATAACGGTGATACTTCCTGTTGAAATGTTACTGTCACTAGCTCCTGTTTCCACTTGCTATGAAAGTAGAGGGAATAACATGTGCATGATATGTCATACAAGTCGGTGTTTTCCAGCAAAACAAATAGTTTTATTTCACAAATCGTAAGATTTATTTGGACCGCCCCGAGACAAAACAAACAACGAGAATTGGACATTATGCAGAATACACGGTTAAAGTGGACGTCAATAACGGCACGTTATATACCAATTAACGCTTACCCGCTCCTGTATAGTTTATACAAATTTATTTTAGCTCGATTGCGAAACAAGTTCTTTCAACTTATATTAATCACTCTCGAGACCTCATTCCTGATGGAATCCATCGCCACGAGGGAGAGAGAAGAGGCAATGTGGAATTTAAATGCCTTGCCTAAGGGCACAATCGTAACGGCTCTAGCGGGGCTCGAACTCAGGACCTTTCGCACCTGAAGCGAACGCGCATCCACTGCGCTATCACGACCTCCTGTATCAGTGCCAATGTGAAACTATATGCTGTATCCATTTATAATAAGAGTTATCTGTACATGCATCGACATGCACGAGAAGCTGAACATTATAAATAATGTCACACAAATTACAACATGCTATTTCTCATATATAGGTTTCAAACATTCGTACATACACATGCGTACATACACATTCGTACATACACATGCGTACATACACATTCGTACAAACACATTCGTACATACACATTCGTACATACACACTCGTACATACACATTCGTACATACACATTCGTACATACATATTCGTACATACACATGCGTACATACACATTCGTACATATACATTCGTACATATACATTCGTACATACACATTCGTACATACACATTCGTACATACATATTCGTACATACACATGCGTACATACACATTCGTACATACATATTCGTACATACATATTCGTACATACACATGCGTACATATACATTCGTACATATACATTCGTACATATACATTCGTACATACACAGTCGTACATACACAGTCGTACATACATATTCGTACATACACATGCGTACATATACATTCGTACATACACAGTCGTACATACACAGTCGTACATACACAGTCGTACATATACATTCGTACATATACATTCGTACATACACAGTCGTACATACACAGTCGTACATACATATTCGTACATACACATGCGTACATATACATTCGTACATACACAGTCGTACATACACAGTCGTACATACACAGTCGTACATATACATTCGTACATATACATTCGTACATACACAGTCGTACATACACAGTCGTACATACATATTCGTACATACACATGCGTACATATACATTCGTACATACACAGTCGTACATACACAGTCGTACATACACAGTCGTACATATACATTCGTACATATACATTCGTACATACACAGTCGTACATACACAGTCGCACTCCCTATCAAGAACTGAATAGGGAGCAGAGAACTAACAGTAGACTTTGTGAATACATGCAGGTGTTAGTTATTGAAGTTGTTGTGTTATTATTTCTAATGACCAGCTGTAGCCTTCTTATATGTAACGTTGCTATATACATCAACATAATCATTAAAGATTGCCACAGCCTTCAGAGCAATGCCGTTTAATGTGGGTCCCTTTACTTGTCATTACGTGCCACATTCTAACCGAGACGTGTGCCTCATTCGTCTCAATGTGTCTACAGACATGAGGTATACATGTTTACTCACAGCTACATGATGCTTTGCTTTGCGTTTGTTGTGACGTCAGTTATGTTTAACCCGATAGAACAGTTATATACCTTAGCATTTAGGTTACATATTGGAGCAACCTTTCTCCGCCTAAAGTTAATAAAACCAGTCTCAGTATACGTCTAGAAATCCGAAGCGTTGAAATTATTAAACAGTAAAAATGTTAAATAATGATTCGTTATGTCGTGGGTATGTTAAATAATGATTCGTTATGTCGTGGGGTATGTTAAATAATGATTCGTTAGGTCGTGGGGTATGTTAAATAATGATTCGTTAGGTCGTGGGGTATGTTAAATAATGATTCGTTAGGTCGTGGGGTATATAAATATTGATTCGTTAGGTCGTGGGGTATGTTAAATAATGATTCGTTAGGTCGTGGGGTATGTTAAATAATTATTCGTTTGTCGTGGGGTATGTTAAATAATGATTCATTATGTCGTGGGGTATGTTAAATAATGATTCGTTAGGTCGTGGGGTATGTTAAATAATGATTCGTTAGGTCGTGGGGTATGTTAAATAATGATTCGTTAGGTCGTGGGGTATATTAAATATTGATTCGTTAGGTCGTGGGGTATGTTAAATAATGATTCGTTAGGTCGTGGGGTATGTTAAATAATGATTCGTTATGTCGTGGGGTATGTTAAATAATGATTCGTTATGTCGTGGGGTATGTTAAATAATGATTCGCTATGTCGTGGGATATGTTAAATAATGAATAGTTATGTCGTGGGGTATGTTAAATAATGATTCGTTATGTCGTGGGGTATGTTACATAATGATTCGCTATGTCGTGGGGTATGTTAAATAATAAGTATCAACAGTGGTATATCGCAGAATAACCCGAGTTTGAAGTTCTTATGCGTAGAAATATATCACGAAGGCCTTCTGGACTGGTAATCCAGGGATCGCAGGTTCGATCCCCCGTCTGACCCTAATACAATTTACAATCTTTCAGATGGGACTTTAAACCGATGGCTCGTGTCGGTGCTTTACACCGTGCACGTAAAAGAACCAGAGGAGACTCTGGAATGGGTCTCTGTCTGTATCATTGCATTATCCTCCGAAAAATAAAATGACTAATATCTTCAGGAGGCGTCGCTCATATGGATAACCGGTAGCGACGATAAATACATGTAAAACACACAGGAGAATTATGAAAATGCTAATCTTAAAGTTGCCAAAACGCGATTTCCCGGAAAACGTGTAGTTTCGACTTTTTGACATTTCATCGACGAGATAGCGCTATGCAGGTGCGACCAATTCATCATAACTCCATGCATGCAGATCGTGATACTCTCGGCACGTGCAAGCATGCAGATCGTAATACTCTCGTCACGCGCAAGCATGCATATCGTAATACTCTCGTCACGTGCAAGCATGCAGATCGTGATACTCTCGGCACGTGCAAGCATGCAGATCGTAATACTCTCGTCACGTGCAAGCATGCAGATCGTGATACTCTCGTCACGTGCAAGCATGCAGATCGTGATACTCTCGTCACGTGCAAGCATGCATATCGTGATACTCTCGTCACGTGCAAGCATGCAGATCGTAATACTCTCGTCACGTGCAAGCAGGCAGGTCGTAATACTCTCGTCACGTGCAAGCATGCAGATCGAAATACTCTCGTCACCTACAAGCCAAAATTGAAATGAACCGACAATTTCATTTGATCATACCAATATATTAATTAGGAGGTGATTATCCTCCTTGGAAATTAGCTAAGCTTACGATAACAGCTGGTACCGTTCTAAGTACTAACGTTCTGTGCATCAACCTGCTACTGCACGGCGAGTCAATAAAGTACCAACGTTCTGTGCATCAACCTGCTACTGCACGGCGAGTCAATAAAGTACCAACGACCTGTGCATCAACCTGCTACTGCACGGCGAGTCAATAAAGTACCAACGTCCTGCGCATCAACCTGCTACTGCACGGCGAGTCAATAAAGTACCAACGTCCTGTGCATCAACATGCTACTGCACGGCGAGTCAATAAAGTACCAACGACTTGTGCATCAACCTGCTACTGCACGGCGAGTCAATAAAGTACCAACGTCCTGCGCATCAACCTGCTACTGCACGGCGAGTCAATAAAGTACCAACGTCCTGTGCATCAACCTGCTACTGCACGGTGAGTCAATAAAGACATAAATATTCCTGCTAATACGTTGTAATCATGAACAACATGTATCATCTTGCTACAAGCCGTGAGTCACGAACCAACCTACATTAACCTGCTACAGTGTGGGAGTTACTAACGATACATCAACATCAGCATGTCACAGCGAGGGGGAACAAAAAACGGCATACACGAACCTGCAGAACGACGTTCATTAACACGTCATTGTCACAAACAAAGACTCCCCACTAATTGATAGTTCTCTATGTGAATACGGTTGTCCGTGTCCGAAGCATTTCTCGGTACACGTACTAGTTGCCATCGAGTAACCATACACATATGTTACACTGATCAATAACAACTGGCGTTGTACGTCTACAGAAATAATGATTTACTTTTGCGACAGAGTTATTAATACGGCTCTCTTCCTAATTTCATTATCTAGTACAGAAATGTCACATATATATAGCAACAGAAAGTAAAGTACATATGTTGAATGAAGCAGTGGATAAAGTCGATGACTTCGTATCACATATTCATCACCGCTGTTGGGTTAGAGTCCCACTGGGGTGTAAACATCGTTCATTTAATGCTCGGTGCTATCCAGCTCGGTGGTTCTACCTGAGCGTCAAACCGTGCATGAACAACCACTCGGAGGGACACCCGGGGCCTTCCTCAATCGATACTAGCTGGATAGTCGACATATGACTGACTTAAGTATTTTGTGCGACTTTTAAGCTCAAACACAAACCAACAATCAAACTGAACGAAGGAACGGACGATGCAAAACGAGAGAATGGCAATGCTACATGATGTAAGAAATACTCTATTTTCAAAATATATTTCCCAAGACAGAGTTCTGAACTCTGGTAAACGAACGTTCAAGATATGGCCAAACTTTGCAAACAATCGAATAACACAGAAACAAATCAAGCTGTAGACTGTCATTTAGGTTGCTGTTACTGATCCGAGCTGAATTCGATTAAGCTATTCAGTGCCACACCTTCATCCCTCCATACGAGAGCATGTGAAAAACCTCAATCACACCACAATGAGGACATGCATAGTCGAATCACAGCCAGAAGAGTTCTAATCCAAAAAGAGAGAAACTCAATTAACAGTGAGCCTAATCTAGATGGTCTTGTAAATAGGGTGGCCAATTTGTGGCACATCCCTCCGTAAGTTGGATACTGCTCTGGACTTGTAACTAAGTAGATGAAGACATTTGTAAAAGGGTAGTCTGCCAATTGCCATGAAGTAATCCATAAATATGTACATACAGTGATACTGTTACGCAGACATGTTAAGGTTGATGTCATGACGATCTATGGCAATGGGTGATGATATAAGTCAGCGATATGCTCATCAATGTCGTCTCCCCGTAACTAGGACACACTATTTATGATGGCGCATGAACTGAACCCAAACCAACATCAATGTTTGACGACAAAGGAAACATAACCCAAACCAACATCAATGTTTGATGACAATGGAAACATAACCCAAACCAACAAAAGAACAATCATCTCCGAAACATTATTTAAAAATTGAAATGACAGTGAGGAATGCACATGTTGATGCAACATTCTTGGATGATTGTGTAGTGCCGTGGGTAGTGCCGTGGGTAGAGCCGTGGGTAGTCCCGTGGATAGTGCAGTGGGTAGTCCCGTGGGTAGTGACACACACACACACACACAACACACACACACACACTCTTGTATAGCCTTCTATCCGAGGACCTTGACATACTTATGCGCTTCGAGGACCAAGAAGATGGAATGGATCTATACTTTCAGAAATTTAACACACTGTTGCTCTCAGAGCCTATATATCATAGTCTCAACTCAAATCTTCATACATCCACACATATTTTCATATCAAGCAAGTGAAATTTAGTCCATGTTTCTATTCAGTCCGAGGACTGTCAATATTTATCAACTGGCTGAGGACTAAAAGTGTGTCAATGTTAATCTTCTAACCGAGGACATGTAATAAAATGTAACACATTCTACATGTGCCATCTAACTGAGGACATTATATATATTAAGGTAAGTAGTTGTTTCAGTTGGTCGACTAGCGCAACATTTGTGTTGCCTAATAGCACAACCTTAGTGTCGCCTTATCCCTGTCATAGTACACTGTAATTTATGTCATATCGAAAGTTTTGAGTCAATCGCCCCTGAGATACAGTTGGAAAATGGTGTTTAACACCAACAAACAAACACCACTTTACTTTATTCCAGTATATCGATATTGACAGTAGATGATGTAATACTATAAATGGCTGCATTCAACAGTTAGTTTCATTGAAAGTTAAATTGTATCAGACTACTACTGTATCAGACTACTACTGTATCAGTATCAGACTACTACTGTATCAGACTACTACTGTATCAGACTACTACTGTATCAGACTACTACTGTATCAGACTACTACTGTATCAGACTACTACTGTATCAGACTACTACTGTATCAGACTACTACTGTATCAGACTACTACTGTATCAGACTACTACTGTATCAGACTACTACTGTATCAGACTACTACTGGTATCAGACTACTACTGTATCAGACTACTACTGTATCAGACTACTACTGTATCAGACTACTACTGGTATCAGACTACTACTGTATCAGACTACTACTGTATCAGACTACTACTGGTATCAGACTACTACTGTATCAGACTACTACTGTATCAGACTACTACTGTATCAGACTACTACTGTATCAGACTACTACTGGTATCAGACTACTACTGGTATCAGACTACTACTGGTATCAGACTACTACTGTATCAGACTACTACTGTATCAGACTACTACTGGTATCAGACTACTACTGTATCAGACTACTACTGTATCAGACTACTACTGGTATCAGACTACTACTGGTATCAGACTACTACTGTATCAGACTACTACTGTATCAGACTACTACTGTATCAGACTACTACTGTATCAGACTACTACTGTATCAGACTGTATCAGACTACTACTGTATCAGACTACTACTGTATCAGACTACTACTGGTATCTGACTACCACTGGTATCAGACTACTACTGTATCAGACTACTACTGTATCAGACTACTACTGTATCAGACTACTACTGGTATCAG
>CM026395.1:1679729-1703154 GCA_014843695.1 Archivesica marissinica | reverse complement strand
ACGTGTATATCGTCTTGTATTCCTGTATACATATACACTACAGATATATGGTATGGCTACTAGCGAGGTTGTACACGTGTATATCGTCTTGTATTCCTGTATACATATAAACTACAGCTATATGGTATGGCTACTCGCGAGTTTGTACACGTGTATATCGTCTTGTATTCCTGTATACATATACACTACAGCTATATGTTATGGTTTCCCGCGAGGTTGTACACGTGTATATCGTCTTGTATTCCTGTATACATATACACTACAGATATGGTATGGCTACTCGCGAGGTTGTACACGTGTATATCGTCTTGTATTCCTGTATACACTACAGATATATGGTATGGCTACTAGCGAGGTTGTACACGTGTATATCGTCTTGTATTCCTGTATACATTCTACAGATATATGGTATGGTTTCTAGCGAGGTTGTACACGTGTATATCGTCTTGTATTCCTGTATACACTACAGCTATATGGTATGGTTTCACGCGAGGTTTTACACTTGTATATCGTCTTGTATTCCTGTATACATTCTACAGATATATGGTATGGCTACTAGCGAGGTTGTACACGTGTATATCGTCTTGTATTCCTGTATACATATACACTACAGATATATGGTATGGTTTCTAGCGATGTTGTACACGTGTATATCGTCTTGTATTCCTGTATACACTACAGCTATATGGTATGGTTTCACGCGAGGTTGTACACGTGTATATCGTCTTGTATTCCTGTATACACTACAGCTATATGGTATGGCTACCCGCGAGGTTGTACACGTGTATATCGTCTTGTATTCCTGTATACACTACAGATATATGGTATGGCTACCCGCGAGGTTGTACACGTGTATATCGTCTTGTATTCCTGTATACATATACACTACAGATACATGGTATGGCTACTCGCGATGTTGTACACGTGTATATCGTCTTGTATTCCTGTATACATATACACTACAGATATATGTTATGGTGTCCCGCGAGGTTGTACACGTGTATATCGTCTTGTATTCCTGTATACATATACACTACAGATATATGGTATGGCTACTCGCGATGTTGTACACGTGTATATCGTCTTGTATTCCTGTATACACTACAGATATATGGTATGGCTACCCGCGAGGTTGTACACGTGTATATCGTCTTGTATTCCTGTATACATATACACTACAGATATATGGTATGGCTACCCGCGAGGTTGTACACGTGTATATCGTCTTGTATTCCTGTATACATATACACTACAGATATATGGTATGGCTACTCGCGAGGTTGTACACGTGTATATCGTCTTGTATTCCTGTATACATATACACTACAGCTATATGGTATGGCTACTCGCGAGGTTGTACACGTGTATATCGTCTTGTATTCCTGTATACATATACACTACAGATATATGGTATGGCTACTCGCGAGGTTGTACACGTGTATATCGTCTTGTATTCCTGTATACATATACACTACAGATATATGGTATGGCTACCCGCGAGGTTGTACACGTGTATATCGTCTTGTATTCCTGTATACACTACAGATATATGGTATGGCTACTCGCGAGGTTGTACACGTGTATATCGTCTTGTATTCCTGTATACATATACACTACAGATATATGGTATGGCTACTCGCGAGGTTGTACACGTGTATATCGTCTTGTATTCCTGTATACATATACACTACAGATATATGGTCTGGCTACCCGCGAGGTTGTACACGTGTATATCGTCTTGTATTCCTGTATACACTACAGATATATGGTATGGCTACTCGCGAGGTTGTACACGTGTATATCGTCTTGTATTCCTGTATACACTACAGATATATGGTATGGCTACTCGCGAGGTTGTACACGTGTATATCGTCTTGTATTCCTGTATACATATACACTACAGATATATGGTATGGCTACTCGCGAGGTTGTACACGTGTATATCGTCTTGTATTCCTGTATACATATACACTACAGATATATGGTCTGGCTACCCGCGAGGTTGTACACGTGTATATCGTCTTGTATTCCTGTATACACTACAGATATATGGTATGGCTACTCGCGAGGTTGTACACGTGTATATCGTCTTGTATTCCTGTATACATATACACTACAGATATATGGTATGGCTACTCGCGAGGTTGTACACGTGTATATCGTCTTGTATTCCTGTATACATATACACTGCAGATATATGGTATGGCTACTCGCGAGGTTGTACACGTGTATATCGTCTTGTATTCCTGTATACATATACACTACAGATATATGGTATGGCTACTCGCGAGGTTGTACACGTGTATATCGTCTTGTATTCCTGTATACATATACACTACAGATATATGGTCTGGCTACTCGCGAGGTTGTACACGTGTATATCGTCTTGTATTCCTGTATACATATACACTACAGATATATGGTATGGTTACCCGCGAGGTTGTACACGTGTATATCGTCTTGTATTCCTGTATACATATACACTACAGCTATATGGTATGGCTACTCGCGAGTTTGTACACGTGTATATCGTCTTGTATTCCTGTATACATATACACTACAGCTATATGTTATGGTTTCCCGCGAGGTTGTACACGTGTATATCGTCTTGTATTCCTGTATACATATACACTACAGATATATGGTATGGCTACTAGCGAGGTTGTACACGTGTATATCGTCTTGTATTCCTGTATACATATACACTACAGCTATATGGTATGGCTACTCGCGAGTTTGTACACGTGTATATCGTCTTGTATTCCTGTATACATATACACTACAGCTATATGTTATGGTTTCCCGCGAGGTTGTACACGTGTATATCGTCTTGTATTCCTGTATACATATACACTACAGATATATGGTATGGCTACTAGCGAGGTTGTACACGTGTATATCGTCTTGTATTCCTGTATACACTACAGATATATGGTATGGCTACTAGCGAGGTTGTACACGTGTATATCGTCTTGTATTCCTGTATACACTACAGCTATATGGTATGGTTTCACGCGAGGTTGTACACGTGTATATCGTCTTGTATTCCTGTATACACTACAGCTATATGGTATGGCTACCCGCGAGGTTGTACACGTGTATATCGTCTTGTATTCCTGTATACACTACAGATATATGGTATGGCTACCCGCGAGGTTGTACACGTGTATATCGTCTTGTATTCCTGTATACATATACACTACAGATATATGGTATGGCTACTAGCGAGGTTGTACACGTGTATATCGTCTTGTATTCCTGTATACACTACAGCTATATGGTATGGTTTCACGCGAGGTTGTACACGTGTATATCGTCTTGTATTCCTGTATACACTACAGCTATATGGTATGGCTACCCGCGAGGTTGGCTACTCGCGAGGTTGTACACGTGTATATCGTTTTGTATTCCTGTATACATATACACTACAGATATATGGTATGGCTACTCGCGAGGTTGTACACGTGTATATCGTCTTGTATTCCTGTATACATATACACTACAGATATATGGTATGGCTACTAGCGAGGTTGTACACGTGTATATCGTCTTGTATTCCTGTATACATATACACTACAGATATATGGTCTCGTTTCACGCGAGGTTGTACTTGATGGTATACGTTCGTTTATCATCTAACGTAGATTCTATGTCAGCTGTTTATGTTTGCTTTGGGGTCGAAAGTCACACCGTCAGCTATGGTCAGATGATGATTCTCGTCATCTATGGTCAGATGGTGATTCTCGTCATCTATGGTCAGATGGTGATTCTCGTCATCTATGGTCAGATGATGATTCTCGTCAGCTATGGTCAGATGATGATTCTCGTCATCTATGGTCAGATGGTGATTCTCGTCATCTATGGTCAGATGGTGATTCTCGTCATCTATGGTCAGATGATGATTCTCGTCATCTATGGTCAGATGGTGATTCTCGTCAGCTATGGTCAGATGGTGATTCTCGTCATCTATGGTCAGATGGTGAGTCTCGTCATCTATGGTCAGATGGTGATTCTCGTCATCAATGGTCAGATGGTGATTCTCGTCAGCTATGGTCAGATGATGATTCTCGTCATCTATGGTCAGATGGTGATTCTCGTCAGCTATGGTCAGATGGTGATTCTCGTCATCTATGGTCAGATGGTGATTCTCGTCATCTATGGTCAGATGATGATTCTCGTCATCTATGGTCAGATGATGATTCTCGTCATCTATGGTCAGATGATGATTCTCGTCATCTATGGTCAGATGATGATTCTCGTCATCTATGGTCAGATGATGATTCTCGTCATCTATGGTCAGATGATGATTCTCGTCATCTATGGTCAGATGATGATTCTCGTCATCTATGGTCAGATGGTGATTCTCGTAAGTTATTAATATAAGTTGTTAAAACCTGCTTCGCAATCGTTGTAAAATAAATAAAGTTTAATCTTGATATAGATGTAAATTAGAAGATGATCTCAAAGGACGGGTTATGTACATGCGTTATGTACACTGCTGCACATAGTTTCACCAATGTGGTTTCCAATTCCAGTTATCAAACTGGACATGACCAGGATCTTTTTTATGTATCTCGGTTCCTGGCATGACCTCGGTTATCTCGGTTCCTGGCATGACCTCGGTTATCTCGGTTCCTGGCATGACCTCGGTTACCTCGGTTCCTGGCATGACCTCGGTTAACTCGGTTCCTGGAATGACCTCGGTTATCTCGGTTCCTGGCATGACCTCGGTTATCTCGGTTCCTGGCATGACCTCGGTTATCTCGGTTCCTGGCATGACCTCGGTTATCTCGGTTCCTGGCTTGACCTCGGTTATCTCGGTTCCTGGCAGGTTCCTGGCATGACCTACGCAATGTCATCACATTGCCACACACATTATTACAAAAGAAAAAAAAGAAAAACAAAGCGGCATACTGGCTACATTTTCTATCGTAATATGGTAAATTGTCTGTTTGAGTTACTGACGCACGACCAATTGTATGTGGGGAAACAGTGCGGAAGACTGGATGATTTATCGTTTACCAATTTACTTAAGCCAGATGAAATATGTACAATCCGATAAGGGCCGTTGTCTAATGTTGCTATAACTTGTGGCCCGGACAATTTGTAGCACGTGTAGCATGCTGTGTTTTTGTACTTATGATTTGTATGTCATAGCATGACGAATATCTTACGGAGGATGTTGCACATAGCACTGGTTAACCAATGTTAATATAGAGTATAAAATACTGCCATAAGACAAACACACGAGAAGTGAAGTGAGCAGTAATGAGCACATATAAAAACCGTAGCAAACCAAATATGATCGATTAGATGAGAGGTGAACTGGTAGGCAATGATTATTTACACCTAGATAGCATGCAAGTGGAATACAATTAATGCAACGCGACATTGAGGACGATACCATTACACTAAGATATAGTGAAACACGCTCTTATGTTGACTAAGTGGTTGTATCTCATTATACTGTACCATCTCACATACTTCCCGGTCCGAGGATCGAACCCGGGTTGCATTGATGAGAAGCGAGCGCGCTAACCACTGCGCTAATCGGCAGGCCCTAAGGAAGATTAGTTTAGAACAAATTATGCCACCCTCTATACATAAAGAAATCTATCGTTTGGGGTTAGATAGAAGTAGCTGAGGAATACCCTGAACTAGTGTCAACAGTATCATCTAACATATTTCTCACATGAGATGGTACGGTGGTCGCACGATCGGACAGGTTGGTGGTTTTCTCCGGGTACTCCGGTTTCATTCCACACAAATGACCACATTTGCGCTTTCATCCGCGCCAACGAGAGTGATTAATATAAGTTGTTAGAACTTGCTTCGCAGTCGTTGTAAAATAAATAAAGTTTAAACTTGTTAACATATTTCCTGGATGGATCGAACCAGGGTTGCATTGGTGAGAATTGAGCGTGATAACTGCTGTGATATAGCATAACATTTATAAACTGTGTGAAGAAATAACTGGAATGTTGCGTGCAACGGCTAAATTAATGCTGAACTCTAATTTCCTAAAGCATGACACATCGACATAGGTTACAAATAGTTGCTTACGCTGTGTGGTGGTATACATTGGAGGGTAACCGCTGTTGCCAAACAAGTAATGGAAGTAGTTGTACGTTTCTTTCTTATACCATTATTACAATATCTGGAGAACTGAAGAGAAGAATTGTGCGGTACCTGACCTCTATGGGAATCGTAGAGATGTACGGTACGGTACGGTACCTGACCTCTATGGGAATCGTGGAGATGAGATGTACGGTACGGTACCTGACCTCTATGGGAATCGTAGAGATGAGATGTACGGTACGGCACCTGGTCTATATTGAAATCGTGGAGATGAAATGTGCGGTACTGTACATGACATATATTGAAATCGTGGAGATGAAATGTGCGGTACTGTACATGACATATATTGGAATCGTAAAGATGAAATGTGCGGTACTGTACATAACATATATTGGAATCGCAAAGATGAAATGTGCGGTACTGTACATGGCATATATTGAAATAGTGGAGATGAAATGTGCGGTACTGTACATGACCTCTATGGGAATCGTAAAGATGAAATGTGCGGTACGGTACCTGACCTCTATGGGAATCGTATATATGAGATGTACGGTATGGTACCTTACCTCTATGGGGAATGATATAATATGAAATGTGCGGTACTGTACCTCGTCTATATGGGACTCGTAGATATGTAATGTGTGGTATGGAACCGGGCAGATAGGGAAAACCAGAGAAACGACTTGGGCGGTTCGGATCCCAGGGGCATGTTGGAATGTACACACTGGAATACCCAGATACAGACTAATCGTACCGGGCATAATCCAATGTACACGCTGGAATACCCAGATACAAGCTAATCGTACCGGGCGTAATCCAATGTACACACGGGAATACCCAGATACAATCTAATCGTACAGGACGTAATCCAATGTACACACTGGAATACCCAGATACAAACTAATCGTACAGGACGTAATCCAATGTACACACGGGAATACCCAGATACAAGCTAATCGTACAGGACGTAATCCAATGTACACACGGGAATACCCAGATACAAGCTAATCGTACAGGACGTAATCCAATGTACACACGGGAATACCCAGATACAATCTAGTCGTACCGGGCGTAATCCACGGGTACATGCTGCAGGTGATTCTTGATCGCCCATTATCCGAGACATAGTCTGCTGAAATCAATCGCTTTTATAGCACCAGATCGTACATATCAGATTTAGTTTAAACATATTTTATTCAGTTCATTCAATATATATATACGGTATATAAATACAACAGGATATCTGAAATGGATTGGAAAACAAGCTGAGAGCTTATGTAAATTCCTTTCCATGAGGATGTTACACTATACAGTTGTTAGCATTGAGAGCGGTTAGTGATACATGACGGGCATTGTCTTGGGTTCTTTAGATTTGATCTTAAGATTATGTTGACATCACTAACAGCCGAAATATAGATAGAAGTTTCCGTTATTTCGTTTCACATGATTGTGTCATGTTTTCAGAATGTAGAAATGGAGATGTGTGAAGCTAGGTTGCAATGTTGTAGTGTTTTACCTTTCAGTTTCCGGAAGAAGATATATATGTAGATGCATATGTCGTGGTGTTTTCTATCACCGACAAGTCCACGTATGCATACGCTACTCAACTTTTGAAATATCTAAGAAACGATGTGGGTACCGATAGAAGCACATTTGTTGTGGCCAATAAAACAGATCTTGTCCGAAAGAGAACAGTGGAACGAAACGGTATGTAATGTATTTCAGTCAGTGATATTGGATTGCGTAACTATGTGTATTATATACCGACACCAACATGAAGCTGTGCACTTGCTTTAGAGGTATAATTCATATCCATTTAGAACATAATATAGGCACATTTTGACGTCTACGTGCATACATATTGGGTAAATTAGTGCAATGTGTGATGGATTATGTTCTTCACTCATGATAGTAAATCCATAATTATATGATTTGTAACGAAAAAGTAACGCTCAATAAAAAAGTGCACAGTTTGTTATGGTGTCAGTATACCTTGTGCGACTATTAGAATGAGTATGGTATATGGCTTAAACAAACTAGGTCAAAAGGTTAACCAACAGGGAAAATATTTCGTCTCTCTCAGTGTGTTGAACGGTGGCCTAATGAATGTATTACCACCACTGCCCTAGTAATGACTCGTTCAAATATCTGTCACAGAGATGGCCTGATATAATGACGTGTGGCACAAAATACAGCGGTGTGCATGCCATGCGTGATTGCAGCATCGCCTCTGTTATTGTAAAAGTAAAGTAAAGTGTTTGTTTATTATAGTGTCACCCCTATATAAAGGGCCAGCCATTTATGACTTATGAGACACCTCTTTTTATGAACATCATTACTTCCCGAATCCTATGCTTGTATGCCAGACTGGTAGACACATCTGTAACCATTATTTAACTAGCTGGCGGCTCACCAACCAGCCATGTCAGAACGAACCCCTGGCGCGTTTAGAACCTTCGACTTCTCGCTCCGTATGCGGACGCCTTAACCATTAGGCCACGGAGGCGGTATTGTATCTGGAAAGCTGGACTGTGTAATGATTACCCAGTGTGTTTCATCTTATTTAATAATATGTTATTGCACCTTTTTCACAATCGATACAATTTACAATTACATATCACTATAATTTGATTGTATATATGTTGAGGGCCTCATGGTAGATTAACTTTTGTTAAATGAGTACTCTCGTTAAATAAAGTCTTTATTATTATTATTATTATTATTAACATTACTGTCACGTTTATAACATACATATATCCTGGTATATCCATATATACATATACATGACATTTTCTTCAAAGTGCAAAAGGATCGAGCATCACGTTTTGAAAACATTAGCAACAGCGCTTTCCAAAAGGTCAAAATAGTTGCTATCAATTTGTTCGGATGTATGTACGTGTAGTACTAATATAAGTAAGTATTTCAAGAACAGTATTCCTTAGAATGAATACGAAAATGACGGGATACGCTTAACAGAATACTAACAATGACTATAACTATATTGCGTTTGAATCCCCTCAGTTCGTCCATATGTCTGCAAGCTACGTGTCTCTGTCATTGTCTTGAAAATAGATAGCTGGAATGTCATGCTAGTTGGCACATATGTGTCCTAATTTCACAATCCCTTGCTTTGGCAATAAGAACACAGTCATTACAAAATTTGAAACATTTTATGTAACATGGGGGCTTCATAATAAAAAAAGACTTTATTTTACGAGAAGTCCTCAACATATATACAAATGAAATGCAATCAAAAGATAGGACTATAAGTGAAAACATCACATTGGAATTGAATATACTGACACCAAAATGAAACTGTGCACTTGCCTTAGAGGTACAACTTAGAGGTACAACTTAGAGGTACAACTTAGAGGTACAACTTAAATCCATTTTAAATAAGGCAAATTTGGATGTCAACGCACATAAATATTGGGCAAATTAGTGCAATGTGTGAAGGATTATTCACTCATGATAGTGACAGTCATAATTCTAAAATTTGTAACGAAAAAGTAACGCACACTATAAAAGTACACCGTTTCTTATTGGTGTCAGCTGTACTGGTAATCCAGGTATCACAGGTTCGACCCCCCGTCTCACCCTAATAAAATGAACAGTCTTTCAGATGGGACTTTAAACCGAGGTCTGGTGTAGGTGCTTTACACCGTGCACGTAAAAGAACCAGAGGAGACTCTGGAACGGGTCTCTGTCTGTATCATTGCACTATCCTCCAACAATCTAAAATGACTAATATCTTCAGGAGGCGTCGCTCACATAGGCAACAGGTAACGACGATAAATAAACGTAAAACACACATTGGTGTAAGCATAGTAATGCTTAAGCTGACAAGTAGACAAACTATATATAATGGAATATGACGACAGAAGGAAGTGTCTAGCAAGAGTAGAACAAGAGTAAATGACACAATATCTAAAACAAACTATATATAATGGAATATGACGACAGAAGGAAGTGTCTAGCAAGAGTAGAACAGGAGTAAATGAAACAATATCTAAAACAAACTATATATAATGGAATATGACGACAGAAGGAAGTGTCTAGCAAGAGTAGAACAAGAGTAAATGACACAATATCTAAAACAAACTATATATAATGGAATATGACGACAGAAGGAAGTGTCTAGCAAGATTAGAACAGGAGTAAATGAAACAATATCTAAAACAAACTATATATAATGGAATATGACGACAGAAGGAAGTGTCTAGCAAGAGTAGAACAGGAGTAAATGAAACAATATCTAAAACAAACTATATATAATGGAATATGACGACAGAAGGAAGTGTCTAGCAAGAGTAGAACAGGAGTAAATGAAACAATATCTAAAATATTGCAGATTTGAAATCCTATTGATGGCCACCATGGCGGATTTCTTGAAGCATCTAAAAACAAATAGCAGACGAGCGCCTCCTCACAACATTCCAACTCACTCAATATCTTTAAAACCCGATATTTAAGATGGAATAAGCCAACATAAACATAGAAATATATGCACATACATAATAGATGAGCTTCCACGTAGTGCTGAATACAGTACTTAACATGTAGTGTTTCTTTAATTAATATGTTTTCTATGTCATTGTATATATGTTGACGGCCTTATTTGTATTAGCCATATGTTATGTAAGCTCCCTCGTAAAATAGTTTTTATTATTATTATTATTTATATTGCTCTCTTGTTTAGAGAAACGTGTTAACTATGTGATATTGCTATACTATTATATATATACCTAGAAGCAGGGGTAATAACAGACTAACTTTGCTATGTTGTTATCTACCTACCACCCCGCCTGTCAAACCACCCGAAAACGACCGCCCCTCCCGTCAACCTACAACCCCGCCTGTCAAACCACCCGAAAACGACCGCCCCTCCCGTCTACCTACAACCCGCCTGTCAAACACCCGAAAACGACCGCCCCTCCCGTCACCTACACCCCGCCTGTCAAACACCCGAAAAACGACCGCCCCTCCCGTCTACCTACAATCTCGCCTGTCAAACCACCCGAAACCGACCGCCCCTCCCGTCTACCTACAATCCCGCCTGTCAACCACCCGAAACCGACCGCCCCTCCCGTCACGTACAATCCCGCCTGTCAAACCACCCGAACCGACCGTCACTCTCGTCTACCTACAATCCGCCTGTCAAACCACCCGAAACCGACCGCCCCTCCCGTCTACGTACAATCCCGCCTGTCAAACCACCCGAAACCGACCGCCCCTCCCGTCTACGTACAATCCCGCCTGTCAAACCACCCGAAACCGACCGCCCCTCCCGTCTACCTACAATCCCGCCTGTCAAACCACCCGAAACCGACCGCCCAGCCCGTCTACCTACAATCCCGCCTGTCAAACCACCCGAAACCGACCGCCCAGCCCGTCTACCTACAACCATATCCATATTAACTACGATCAGTGTTCAAATGACTACATTTATTACCATGCTAGAATCAGAAACAAATGTACTAATTTGAACGCTGATCTCTTTCGCAGCCATTTAAGTGAACACTTCTCTGGTGAATGTGGGACTTCTCGCGAAGATGCTGAACACTATTTGTTCCAATGTAATAGATACTGCCATCTAAGATGTATCTTATTCCAAGCTACTCGAATATTTCATCCTCTTAATAAATCTCATGGACGAAGAAAACGAATTAATGTTCCTCGAAGTACAGCTACTTATAAAGGGCACTGAACGATTCAAGCGAGAATAACTATTATAATTAAAACGAATTAATGTTCCTTGAAGTACAGCTACTTATAAAGTACACTGAACGATTCAAGCTATTATAATACACATTATTCCAATTTAAGAATAATTTCCATTTCTCAAAGTTTATCAAAGGTTTAACCTTAATATCAGTAATGACTGATATTTAAAATCGACAATGCTCATATTGTCGCATTTATTGAGATATCTCTGTCTTTTTAACTTGAGCGATATTGTTTTGAGGTTTGGGTTTTCAATTATGGCACCTATTAATCTTTGTATTCAATTCTTATTCTTCATTTTTAATATTCTGTTAGGAGTATCCCATCATTTTCTTATTCAATCTAAACTCAATTCAATTATTCTTTATTAACTCAGATCATTTACATGACATAATTTATTTATGAGTATACATGTAATTAGTTAACAGATGTTGCGACACGGGTACAATACGTTTCTTGAACAACTACATACTACATACATCGGAACAAATTGATAACAAATTTGACCTTTTGGAGAGGGTTGTTGCTAATGTTTTCAAAACTTGTAGCCAAATCCTTTTGCACTTTGAAAATGTCATGTATATGGATATTATCAGGATTTATGTATGTTATTAATGTGACAGTAATGTTATTGTTATATGTAATTGTAAATAGTATTGAATTTCGTCATTATGAAAACAGTTGCAATAAAATATTATTAAATAAATATTAACTACGGAATGTTATTATTTACCTATCTATGCAGGTTAACTACGGAATGTTATTATTTACCCATCTATGCAGGTTAACTACGGAATGTTATTATTTACCTATCTATGCAGGTTAACTACGGAATGTTATTATTTACCTATCTATGCAGGTTAACTACGGAATGTTATTATTTATCTATCTATGCAGGTTAACTACGGGATGTTATTATTTACCCATCTATGCAGGTTAATTACGGGGTGTTATTATTTACCTATCTATGCACGCGTAATAACACTTTAACTATGGGCTGTTGTTATTTATCATTCCAGAGGCACGTGTAATGGCTTCCTGCTACAACTGTAAATATGTCGAGACGTCGGCGTCGCTCAACCACCACGTGGATAATCTCCTCGTCGGAATTCTCAGTCAAATCAGGCTCAAGCTAAACCCCGACAAGTTGTTGCAACAAGTCGAACAAGACGGAGATAGAAGAGTTAAACATAGACACGGTTCCCTAAAGTCCGCAAAGGGCATTCTGAATAAACTGTTCAATAGACAAAAGTCGCTGTCATGTGACCACTTATACGAAATTTGATTCTAGTTGTAAATATGTTATGGCACAGACATTACTAATGAGATAGATATTTAGATTATTCAAGTGAATGTAGTAGTGATAAATATTCCAAATAGATTACATTAGGATAATGACAAGATAGAGGGAGCTGTGTGTAATGCAGGGAAGCTATCAAATCAGTAGCCATTTATAGCTTAAACGGACTGTGCAGGCGGAATACTTAACCTGAATATGTAAATGAAATACATATTTGTTAAGCGAAATACATACACGAATACGTAACCGGAATACATACACGAATACGCATCCGGAATATATACACGAATACGTAACCGGAATACGTACACGAATACGTAACCGGAATACATACACGAATACGTAACCGGAATACGTACACGAATACGTAACCGGAATACATACACGAATACGTAACCGGAATACATACACGAATACGTAACCGGAATACGTACACGAATACGTAACCGGAATACGTACACGAATACGCATCCGGAATACATATACGAATACGTAACCGGAATACATACACGAATACGCATCCGGAATACATATACGAATACGTAACCGGAATACATACACGAATACGCATCCGGAATACATACACGAATACGTAACCGGAATACGTACACGAATACGTAACCGGAATACGTACACGAATACGCATCCGGAATACATACACGAATACGTAACCGGAATACATACACGAATACGTAACCGGAATACGTACACGAATACGTAACCGGAATACGTACACGAATACGCATCCGGAATACATATACGAATACGTAACTGGAATACATACACGAATACGCATCCGGAATACATACACGAATACGTAACCGGAATACATACACGAATACGTAACCGGAATACATATACGAATACGCAACCGGAATACATGTACTTGAACAGAGCATGCAAACGGAACAGACAAACAGACTACTTAATAACGGACTGTTTAACTGGATTGCTTAATCCGACGATACATCGCAAAAGGCAAACACATGCATTTCTTACATATTAATAGCATTACTATTACAAATTCTTCAGAAATAATTCGAACTAACTTTCAATCAAATGTAGGATTTCATATAACGGTCAGCCACTCTCCTGTTTGTTTATTATTGGAGTCTATTCTAAGCGCTTATTTCTGTCGTTTAGAGTTTATTTGATCAGATTAGTCTAAAAATAAATATACATAAATAAAATAATGTCGGCTATAACGGTAAATATGTACAATAACATTTTGTTATTCAGGATACACGCTTTGTATTACGCATTGGCTGCTGACCCTATTGACATTATTTTGCTATGTCAACAAACGTGGTATACGACGTTTGTTTATTAGTTGAAATACTCAGATTCTGCCAAGAAATTTGCTTTTTCACCGATGTAGTGTCGCTTTAAATGCTTAAACTATTTATTATTGTAATATACCCTTACAAACTGGGTTTGAAAACAGTTAAAATTGTCCAATTCTGATTCCCTAAAGCTTTCGTTTTCGTTTAGGGTTGCTACTTTGGACATGCTTTGGAATTAATTCGAGTCGGTCTTAGAAATAACAACGACTTTTCTGTAGTTGAAAAGACGAACCTTTTCCTAAGTAACGTACACATACTTCACGAAAGTATTCATGAATATAATGAATATACTGAATGTAATGAATACAAGATCTCAGATCTACAAAGATATGTATACATAGCTAATAAAATGGTTAATATAGTTCATATATTAATGTCAATGACATATCCAGTAGTCTGTATGTCTGTGTATATGCATGTATATGCATGGGTGTATGTATGTATATGTGTGTATATGTATATATGTATACATGTATATGTATATACATATATGTATATATGTATATGTGTATATGCATGTAGGTAGGTATGTATGTATTGTGTAGCTGTGTGTATGTGTGTAGATGTAGAAATATACACACATAATATATTATAGTGCATATATGTGTAAAAGTTCTATGTTCCATTTCATCTGTTCATTTTGTTATCAATTGTCTGTGTTTATTATGTAAATGTATCTCATCATATGGTGGAATAAAAGATATCTATCTATCTATCTACGTCAGTCCTACCCTCTTCTCAGATTATAAAATGCAAGGAGATACAGTTAGTATATATACGCTAACTAATTTGACTAACACATTGACATTTGATATATCGTACCTCATCTCTGTGATGCGTTATGTTCTTCGTGTTACGACCCGTTCCTACTGCCGACCAGATCATCTACATCGTCCCGATCGCCCACATTCCCTGACCTAGTTCAACCAAGTTCCTACTGCCGACCAGATCAACTACATCGTCCCGATCGTCCACATTCCCTGACCTAGTTCAACCAACTGCTTGATGAGGCTTGTACACGACTTCTTCCCGACCGCTACTCGATGGTACACGACACTCACACAACCATTCAGGACTCATCAACGACATCCACCCGACAACCACTCCGATCATTACTCGATTACCCCGACCCATACACGATCATTACTCGACCAGTCCGACCCATACACGATCATTACTCGATTACCCCGACCCATACACGATCACTACTCGACTAGCCCGACCCATACACGATCATTACTCGATTACCCCGACCCATACACGATCACTACTCGACCAGTCCGACTCATACACGATCACTACTCGACCAGTCCGACCCATAGTCCGACCCATACACGATCACTACTCTACTAGTCCGACCCATACACGATCACTACTCGACCAGTCCGACCCATACACGATCACTACCCGACTAGCCCGACCCATACACGATCACTACTCGACTAGCCCGACCCATACACGATCACTACTCGAATAGCCCGAACCATACACGATCACTACTCGACCAGCCCAACCCATACACGATCACTACTCGAATAGCCCGACCCATACACGATCACTACTCGACCAGCCCGACCTCCACTCGATCTCTAACCAAGTTAGACCATACCAGATCGACCTGAAGTGATCGGGTATTACTCAAGTAGAAGCCTAAATTGGTACGACGATCAAGATCTCTACACGGTTGTTTCTCGATCAATTCGGCCTCTAATCGACAAATACCCGATAGGTTCTCGACCGCTTGACTGGTCGATCACTACTCGAATTATTTTGACATGGCAAACATTTTCGGGTAGGAAGCCGAGCAAGGTAGACTACCCCTACCACTCATGCCGAGAGAGAGCCAGATTAGTCTCCGATAGCTTGATTCGGCTTGATCGAGTTGATCTGATCGACAATGGGGACCTACCATTAGTCGTGTGGACTGCACATACAAATGTTACCAAGTCACGTGAATATTGGCGCTATAACGGTGATACTTCCTGTTGAAATGTTACTGTCACTAGCTCCTGTTTCCACTTGCTATGAAAGTAGAGGGAATAACATGTGCATGATATGTCATACAAGTCGGTGTTTTCCAGCAAAACAAATAGTTTTATTTCACAAATCGTAAGATTTATTTGGACCGCCCCGAGACAAAACAAACAACGAGAATTGGACATTATGCAGAATACACGGTTAAAGTGGACGTCAATAACGGCACGTTATATACCAATTAACGCTTACCCGCTCCTGTATAGTTTATACAAATTTATTTTAGCTCGATTGCGAAACAAGTTCTTTCAACTTATATTAATCACTCTCGAGACCTCATTCCTGATGGAATCCATCGCCACGAGGGAGAGAGAAGAGGCAATGTGGAATTTAAATGCCTTGCCTAAGGGCACAATCGTAACGGCTCTAGCGGGGCTCGAACTCAGGACCTTTCGCACCTGAAGCGAACGCGCATCCACTGCGCTATCACGACCTCCTGTATCAGTGCCAATGTGAAACTATATGCTGTATCCATTTATAATAAGAGTTATCTGTACATGCATCGACATGCACGAGAAGCTGAACATTATAAATAATGTCACACAAATTACAACATGCTATTTCTCATATATAGGTTTCAAACATTCGTACATACACATGCGTACATACACATTCGTACATACACATGCGTACATACACATTCGTACAAACACATTCGTACATACACATTCGTACATACACACTCGTACATACACATTCGTACATACACATTCGTACATACATATTCGTACATACACATGCGTACATACACATTCGTACATATACATTCGTACATATACATTCGTACATACACATTCGTACATACACATTCGTACATACATATTCGTACATACACATGCGTACATACACATTCGTACATACATATTCGTACATACATATTCGTACATACACATGCGTACATATACATTCGTACATATACATTCGTACATATACATTCGTACATACACAGTCGTACATACACAGTCGTACATACATATTCGTACATACACATGCGTACATATACATTCGTACATACACAGTCGTACATACACAGTCGTACATACACAGTCGTACATATACATTCGTACATATACATTCGTACATACACAGTCGTACATACACAGTCGTACATACATATTCGTACATACACATGCGTACATATACATTCGTACATACACAGTCGTACATACACAGTCGTACATACACAGTCGTACATATACATTCGTACATATACATTCGTACATACACAGTCGTACATACACAGTCGTACATACATATTCGTACATACACATGCGTACATATACATTCGTACATACACAGTCGTACATACACAGTCGTACATACACAGTCGTACATATACATTCGTACATATACATTCGTACATACACAGTCGTACATACACAGTCGCACTCCCTATCAAGAACTGAATAGGGAGCAGAGAACTAACAGTAGACTTTGTGAATACATGCAGGTGTTAGTTATTGAAGTTGTTGTGTTATTATTTCTAATGACCAGCTGTAGCCTTCTTATATGTAACGTTGCTATATACATCAACATAATCATTAAAGATTGCCACAGCCTTCAGAGCAATGCCGTTTAATGTGGGTCCCTTTACTTGTCATTACGTGCCACATTCTAACCGAGACGTGTGCCTCATTCGTCTCAATGTGTCTACAGACATGAGGTATACATGTTTACTCACAGCTACATGATGCTTTGCTTTGCGTTTGTTGTGACGTCAGTTATGTTTAACCCGATAGAACAGTTATATACCTTAGCATTTAGGTTACATATTGGAGCAACCTTTCTCCGCCTAAAGTTAATAAAACCAGTCTCAGTATACGTCTAGAAATCCGAAGCGTTGAAATTATTAAACAGTAAAAATGTTAAATAATGATTCGTTATGTCGTGGGTATGTTAAATAATGATTCGTTATGTCGTGGGGTATGTTAAATAATGATTCGTTAGGTCGTGGGGTATGTTAAATAATGATTCGTTAGGTCGTGGGGTATGTTAAATAATGATTCGTTAGGTCGTGGGGTATATAAATATTGATTCGTTAGGTCGTGGGGTATGTTAAATAATGATTCGTTAGGTCGTGGGGTATGTTAAATAATTATTCGTTTGTCGTGGGGTATGTTAAATAATGATTCATTATGTCGTGGGGTATGTTAAATAATGATTCGTTAGGTCGTGGGGTATGTTAAATAATGATTCGTTAGGTCGTGGGGTATGTTAAATAATGATTCGTTAGGTCGTGGGGTATATTAAATATTGATTCGTTAGGTCGTGGGGTATGTTAAATAATGATTCGTTAGGTCGTGGGGTATGTTAAATAATGATTCGTTATGTCGTGGGGTATGTTAAATAATGATTCGTTATGTCGTGGGGTATGTTAAATAATGATTCGCTATGTCGTGGGATATGTTAAATAATGAATAGTTATGTCGTGGGGTATGTTAAATAATGATTCGTTATGTCGTGGGGTATGTTACATAATGATTCGCTATGTCGTGGGGTATGTTAAATAATAAGTATCAACAGTGGTATATCGCAGAATAACCCGAGTTTGAAGTTCTTATGCGTAGAAATATATCACGAAGGCCTTCTGGACTGGTAATCCAGGGATCGCAGGTTCGATCCCCCGTCTGACCCTAATACAATTTACAATCTTTCAGATGGGACTTTAAACCGATGGCTCGTGTCGGTGCTTTACACCGTGCACGTAAAAGAACCAGAGGAGACTCTGGAATGGGTCTCTGTCTGTATCATTGCATTATCCTCCGAAAAATAAAATGACTAATATCTTCAGGAGGCGTCGCTCATATGGATAACCGGTAGCGACGATAAATACATGTAAAACACACAGGAGAATTATGAAAATGCTAATCTTAAAGTTGCCAAAACGCGATTTCCCGGAAAACGTGTAGTTTCGACTTTTTGACATTTCATCGACGAGATAGCGCTATGCAGGTGCGACCAATTCATCATAACTCCATGCATGCAGATCGTGATACTCTCGGCACGTGCAAGCATGCAGATCGTAATACTCTCGTCACGCGCAAGCATGCATATCGTAATACTCTCGTCACGTGCAAGCATGCAGATCGTGATACTCTCGGCACGTGCAAGCATGCAGATCGTAATACTCTCGTCACGTGCAAGCATGCAGATCGTGATACTCTCGTCACGTGCAAGCATGCAGATCGTGATACTCTCGTCACGTGCAAGCATGCATATCGTGATACTCTCGTCACGTGCAAGCATGCAGATCGTAATACTCTCGTCACGTGCAAGCAGGCAGGTCGTAATACTCTCGTCACGTGCAAGCATGCAGATCGAAATACTCTCGTCACCTACAAGCCAAAATTGAAATGAACCGACAATTTCATTTGATCATACCAATATATTAATTAGGAGGTGATTATCCTCCTTGGAAATTAGCTAAGCTTACGATAACAGCTGGTACCGTTCTAAGTACTAACGTTCTGTGCATCAACCTGCTACTGCACGGCGAGTCAATAAAGTACCAACGTTCTGTGCATCAACCTGCTACTGCACGGCGAGTCAATAAAGTACCAACGACCTGTGCATCAACCTGCTACTGCACGGCGAGTCAATAAAGTACCAACGTCCTGCGCATCAACCTGCTACTGCACGGCGAGTCAATAAAGTACCAACGTCCTGTGCATCAACATGCTACTGCACGGCGAGTCAATAAAGTACCAACGACTTGTGCATCAACCTGCTACTGCACGGCGAGTCAATAAAGTACCAACGTCCTGCGCATCAACCTGCTACTGCACGGCGAGTCAATAAAGTACCAACGTCCTGTGCATCAACCTGCTACTGCACGGTGAGTCAATAAAGACATAAATATTCCTGCTAATACGTTGTAATCATGAACAACATGTATCATCTTGCTACAAGCCGTGAGTCACGAACCAACCTACATTAACCTGCTACAGTGTGGGAGTTACTAACGATACATCAACATCAGCATGTCACAGCGAGGGGGAACAAAAAACGGCATACACGAACCTGCAGAACGACGTTCATTAACACGTCATTGTCACAAACAAAGACTCCCCACTAATTGATAGTTCTCTATGTGAATACGGTTGTCCGTGTCCGAAGCATTTCTCGGTACACGTACTAGTTGCCATCGAGTAACCATACACATATGTTACACTGATCAATAACAACTGGCGTTGTACGTCTACAGAAATAATGATTTACTTTTGCGACAGAGTTATTAATACGGCTCTCTTCCTAATTTCATTATCTAGTACAGAAATGTCACATATATATAGCAACAGAAAGTAAAGTACATATGTTGAATGAAGCAGTGGATAAAGTCGATGACTTCGTATCACATATTCATCACCGCTGTTGGGTTAGAGTCCCACTGGGGTGTAAACATCGTTCATTTAATGCTCGGTGCTATCCAGCTCGGTGGTTCTACCTGAGCGTCAAACCGTGCATGAACAACCACTCGGAGGGACACCCGGGGCCTTCCTCAATCGATACTAGCTGGATAGTCGACATATGACTGACTTAAGTATTTTGTGCGACTTTTAAGCTCAAACACAAACCAACAATCAAACTGAACGAAGGAACGGACGATGCAAAACGAGAGAATGGCAATGCTACATGATGTAAGAAATACTCTATTTTCAAAATATATTTCCCAAGACAGAGTTCTGAACTCTGGTAAACGAACGTTCAAGATATGGCCAAACTTTGCAAACAATCGAATAACACAGAAACAAATCAAGCTGTAGACTGTCATTTAGGTTGCTGTTACTGATCCGAGCTGAATTCGATTAAGCTATTCAGTGCCACACCTTCATCCCTCCATACGAGAGCATGTGAAAAACCTCAATCACACCACAATGAGGACATGCATAGTCGAATCACAGCCAGAAGAGTTCTAATCCAAAAAGAGAGAAACTCAATTAACAGTGAGCCTAATCTAGATGGTCTTGTAAATAGGGTGGCCAATTTGTGGCACATCCCTCCGTAAGTTGGATACTGCTCTGGACTTGTAACTAAGTAGATGAAGACATTTGTAAAAGGGTAGTCTGCCAATTGCCATGAAGTAATCCATAAATATGTACATACAGTGATACTGTTACGCAGACATGTTAAGGTTGATGTCATGACGATCTATGGCAATGGGTGATGATATAAGTCAGCGATATGCTCATCAATGTCGTCTCCCCGTAACTAGGACACACTATTTATGATGGCGCATGAACTGAACCCAAACCAACATCAATGTTTGACGACAAAGGAAACATAACCCAAACCAACATCAATGTTTGATGACAATGGAAACATAACCCAAACCAACAAAAGAACAATCATCTCCGAAACATTATTTAAAAATTGAAATGACAGTGAGGAATGCACATGTTGATGCAACATTCTTGGATGATTGTGTAGTGCCGTGGGTAGTGCCGTGGGTAGAGCCGTGGGTAGTCCCGTGGATAGTGCAGTGGGTAGTCCCGTGGGTAGTGACACACACACACACACACAACACACACACACACACTCTTGTATAGCCTTCTATCCGAGGACCTTGACATACTTATGCGCTTCGAGGACCAAGAAGATGGAATGGATCTATACTTTCAGAAATTTAACACACTGTTGCTCTCAGAGCCTATATATCATAGTCTCAACTCAAATCTTCATACATCCACACATATTTTCATATCAAGCAAGTGAAATTTAGTCCATGTTTCTATTCAGTCCGAGGACTGTCAATATTTATCAACTGGCTGAGGACTAAAAGTGTGTCAATGTTAATCTTCTAACCGAGGACATGTAATAAAATGTAACACATTCTACATGTGCCATCTAACTGAGGACATTATATATATTAAGGTAAGTAGTTGTTTCAGTTGGTCGACTAGCGCAACATTTGTGTTGCCTAATAGCACAACCTTAGTGTCGCCTTATCCCTGTCATAGTACACTGTAATTTATGTCATATCGAAAGTTTTGAGTCAATCGCCCCTGAGATACAGTTGGAAAATGGTGTTTAACACCAACAAACAAACACCACTTTACTTTATTCCAGTATATCGATATTGACAGTAGATGATGTAATACTATAAATGGCTGCATTCAACAGTTAGTTTCATTGAAAGTTAAATTGTATCAGACTACTACTGTATCAGACTACTACTGTATCAGTATCAGACTACTACTGTATCAGACTACTACTGTATCAGACTACTACTGTATCAGACTACTACTGTATCAGACTACTACTGTATCAGACTACTACTGTATCAGACTACTACTGTATCAGACTACTACTGTATCAGACTACTACTGTATCAGACTACTACTGTATCAGACTACTACTGTATCAGACTACTACTGGTATCAGACTACTACTGTATCAGACTACTACTGTATCAGACTACTACTGTATCAGACTACTACTGGTATCAGACTACTACTGTATCAGACTACTACTGTATCAGACTACTACTGGTATCAGACTACTACTGTATCAGACTACTACTGTATCAGACTACTACTGTATCAGACTACTACTGTATCAGACTACTACTGGTATCAGACTACTACTGGTATCAGACTACTACTGGTATCAGACTACTACTGTATCAGACTACTACTGTATCAGACTACTACTGGTATCAGACTACTACTGTATCAGACTACTACTGTATCAGACTACTACTGGTATCAGACTACTACTGGTATCAGACTACTACTGTATCAGACTACTACTGTATCAGACTACTACTGTATCAGACTACTACTGTATCAGACTACTACTGTATCAGACTGTATCAGACTACTACTGTATCAGACTACTACTGTATCAGACTACTACTGGTATCTGACTACCACTGGTATCAGACTACTACTGTATCAGACTACTACTGTATCAGACTACTACTGTATCAGACTACTACTGGTATCAG
>CM026395.1:1645465-1678729 GCA_014843695.1 Archivesica marissinica | reverse complement strand
GCAATATAACTATGTTGCTAGCTCACTATATAACTAGGTTTCTAGCTCACTATATAACTAGGTTGCTAGCTCACTATATAACTAGGTTGCTAGCTCACTATATAACTATGTTGCTAGCTCACTAGATAACTAGGTTGCTAGCTCACTATATAACTAGGTTGCTAGCTAACTAGGTTGCTAGCTCACTAGATATCTAGGTTGCTAGCTCACTAGATATCTAGGTTGCTAGCTCACTATATTACTAGATTGCTAGCTCACTAGATAACCAGGTTGCTAGCTCACTAGATAACCAGGTTGCTACCTCGCTAGATATCCAGGTTGCTAGCTCACTATATAATCAGGTTGCTAGCTCACTAGATAACTAGGATGCTAGCTCACTAGATAACCAGGTTGCTAGCTCACTATATAATCAGGTTGCTAGCTCACTAGATAACTAGGTTGCTAGCTCACTATATAACTAGGTTGCTAGCTCACTAAATAACTAGGTTGCTAGCTCACTATATAATCAGGTTGCTAGCTCACTAGATAACCAGGTTGCTAGCTCACTATATAACTAGGTTGCTAGATCACTATATAACTAGGTTGCTAGCACACTAGATAACCAGTTTGCTAGCTCACTATATAACTAGGTTGCTAGCTCACTAGATAACCAGATTGCTAGCTCATTATATAAATAGGTTGCTAGCTCACTATATAACTAGGTTGCTAGCTCACTATATAACCAGGTTGCTAGCTCACTAGATAACCAGGTTGCTAGCTCACTATATAATTAGGTTGCTAGCTCACTATATAACTAGGTTGCTAGCACACTAGATAACCAGGTTGCTAGCTCACTATATAACTAGGTTCCTAGCTCACTAGATAACCAGGTTGCTAGCTCATTATATAAATAGGTTGCTAGCTCAATATATAACTAGGTTGCTAGCTCACTATATAACTATGTTGCTAGCTCACTATATATCTAGGTTGCTAGCTCACTATATAACTAGGTAGCTAGCTCACTATATATCTAGGTTGCTAGCTCACTATATAACTAGGTTGCTAGCTGACTATATAACTATGTTGCTAGCTCACTAGATAACTAGGTTGCTAGCTCACTATATAACTATGTTGCTAGCTCACTATATAACTATGTTGCTAGCTCACTAGATAACCAGATTGGTAGCTCACTAGATAACTAGGTTGCTAGCTCACTAGATAACCAGGTTGCTAGCTCACTATATAACTAGATTGCTAGCTCACTATATAACTATATTGCTAGCTCACTAGATAACTAGGTTGGTAGCTCATTAGATAACTAGGTTGCTAGATCACTAGATAACTAGGTTGTTAGCTCACTAGATAACCAGGTTGCTAGCTCACTATATAACTATGTTGCTAGCTCACTAGATAACCAGTTTGCTAGCTCATTATATAACTATGTTGCTAGCTCACTATATAACTAGGTTGTTAGCTCACTATATAACTAGGTTGCTAGCTCACTAGATAACTAGGTTGATAGCTCACTAGATAACTAGGTTGCTAGCTCACTATATAACTAGGTTGCTAGCTCACTAGATAACCAGGTTGCTAGCTCACTATATAAGCAGGTTGCTAGCTCACTATATAATCAGGTTTCTAGCTCACTAGATAACTAGGTTGCTAGCTCACTAGATAACTAGCTCACTAGATAACTAGGATGGTAGCTCACTATATAACTAGGTTGCTAGCTCACTAGGTAACCATATTGCTAGCTCACTATATAAATAGGTTGCTAGCTCACTATATAACTAGGTTGCTAGCTCACTAGATAACCATGTTGCTAGCTCACTATATAACTAGGTTGCTAGCTCACTAGATAACCATATTGCTAGCTCACTATATAAATAGGCTGCTAGCTCACTATATAACTAGGTTACTAGCTCAATATATAACCATGTTACTAGCTCATTATATAACTAGGTTGCCAGCTCACTATATAACTAGGTTGCTAGCTCACTATATAACTAGGTTGGTAGCTCACTATATAACTAGGTTGCTAGCTCACTAGATAACCAGGTTGCTAGCTCATTATATAACTAGGCTGGCAGCTCACTATATATCTAGGTTGCTAGCTCACTAGATAACCAGGTTGCTAGCTCACCTTATAACTACGTTGCTAGCTAATTAGATAACTAGGTCACTAGATCACCAGGTTTCTAGCACACTAGATAACTAGGTTGCTAGCTCACTATATAACTAGGTTGCTAGCTCACTAGATAACCACATTGCTAGCTCACTATATAAATAGGTTGCTGGCTCACTATATAACTAGGTTGCTAGCTCACTAGATAACCATGTTGCTAGCTCACTATATAACTAGGTTGCTAGCTCACTAGATAACCAGGTTGCCAGCTCACTATATAACTAGGCTGGTAGCTCACTAAATAACTAGGCTGGCAGCTCACTATATATCTAGGTTGCTAGCTCACTAGATAACCAGGTTGCTAGCTCACCTTATAACTACGTTGCTAGCTAATTAGATAACTAGGTCACTAGATCACCAGATTTCTAGCACACTAGATAACTAGGTTGCTAGCTCACTATATAACTAGGTTGCTAGCTCACTATATAACATTGTTGCTAGCTCACTAGATAACCAGGTTGCTAGCACACTAGATAACCAGGTTGCTAGCTCACTAGATAACTAGGTTGCTGGCACACTATATAACTAGGTTACTAGCTCACTATATAACCAGGTTGCTAGCTCACTAGATAACCAGGTTGCTAGCACACTATAAAACTAGGTTGCTAGCTCACTGGATAACCAGGTTGCTAGCTCACCTTATAACTACGTTGCTAGCTAATTAGATAACTAGGTCATTAGATCACCAGATTTCTAGCACACTAGATATCTACGTTGCTAGCTCACTATATAACTAGGTTGCTAGCTCACTATATAACATTGTTGCTAGCTCACTAGATAACCAGGTTGCTAGCACACTAGATAACCAGGTTGCTAGCTCACTAGATAACTAGGTTGCTAGCACACTATATAACTAGGTTACTAGCTCACTATATAACCAGGTTGCTAGCTCACTAGATAACCAGGTTGCTAGCACACTATATAACTAGGTTGCTAGCTCACTATATAACTAGGTTGCTAGCTCACTATATAACTAGGTTGCTAGCTCACTATATAACTATGTTGCTAGCTCACTAGATAACTAGGTTGCTAGCTTACTATATAACTAGGTTGCTAGGTTGCTAGCTCACTAGATATCTAGGTTGCTAGCTCACTAGATATCTAGGTTGCTAGCTCACTATATTACTAGGTTGCTAGCTCACTAGATAACCAGGTTGCTAGCGCACTAGATAACCAGGTTGCTAGCTCACTATATAACCAGGTTGCTAGCTCACTAAATAACTAGGTTGCTAGCTCACTATATAACTAGGTTGCTAGCTCACTAAATAACTAGGTTGCTAGCTCATTAGATAACCAGGTTGCTAGCTCACTATATAATCAGGTTGCTAGCCCACTAGATAACCAGGTTGCTAGCTCACTATATAACTAGGTTGCTAGCTCACTATATAACTAGGTTGCTAGCACACTAGATAACCAGGTTGCTAGCTCACTATATAACTAGGTTGCTAGCTCACTAGATAACCAGGTTGCTAGCTCATTATATAAATAGGTTGCTAGCTCACTATATAACTATGTTGCTAGCTCACTATATAACTAGGTTGCTAGCTCACTATATAACTAGGTTGCTAGCTCACTATATATCTTGGTTGCTAGCTCACTATATAACTAGGTTGCTAGCTGACTATATAACTATGTTGCTAGCTCACTAGATAACTAGGTTGCTAGCTCACTATATAACTATGTTCCTAGCTCACTAGATAACCAGGTTGGTAGCTCACTAGATAACTAGTTTGCTAGCTCACTAGATAACTAGGTTGATAACTCACTAGATAACCAGGTTGCTAACTCACTATATAACTAGATTGCTAGCTCACTATATAACTATGTTGCTAGCTCACTAGATAACCAGGTTGGTAGCTCATTAGTTAACTATGTTGCTAGATCACTAGATAACTAGGTTGTTAGCTCACTAGATAACCAGGTTGCTAGCTCACTATATAACTATGTTGCTAGCTCACTAGATAACTAGGTTGCTAGCTCACTATATATCTAGGTTGCTAGCTCACTATATAACTATGTTGCTAGCTCACTAGATAACCAGATTGGTAGCTCACTAGATAACTAGGTTGCTAGCTCACTAGATAACCAGGTTGCTAGCTCACTATATAACTAGATTGCTAGCTCACTATATAACTATGTTGCTAGCTCACTAGATAACCAGGTTGGTAGCTCATTATATAACTATGTTGCTAGCTCACTATATAACTAGGTTGTTAGCTCACTATATAACTAGGTTGCTAGCTCACTAGATAACTAGGTTGATAGCTCACTAGATAACTAGGTTGCTAGCTCACTATATAACTAGGTTGCTAGCTCACTAGATAACCAGGTTGATAGCTCACTATATAAGCAGGTTGCTAGCTCACTATATAACTAGGTTCTAGCTCACTAGATAACAGTGTTGCTAGCTCACTAGATAACCCGGTTGCTAGCACACTAGATAACCAGGTTGCTAGCTCACTAGATAACTAGGTTGCTAGCACACTATATAACTAGGTTACTAGCTCACTATATAACCAGGTTGCTAGCTCACTAGATAACCAGGTTGCTAGCACACTATATAACTAGATTGCTAGCTCACTAGATAACCATATTGCTAGCTCACTATATAAATAGGTTGCTAGCTCACTATATAAATAGGTTGCTAGCTCACTAGATAACCATGTTGCTAGCTCACTAGATAACTAGGTTGCTAGCTCACTAGATATCTAGCTCACTAGATAACTAGGTTGCTAGCTCACTAGATAACTAGGTTACTAGCTCACTAGATAACTAGGTTGCTAGCTCACTAGATAACCAGCTTGCCAGCTCACTATATAACTAGGCTAGTAGCTCACTAGATAACCAGGTTACTAGCTCACTAGATAACTAGGTTGCTAGCACACTATATAACTAGGTTGCTAGCTCACTAGATAACTAGGATGGCAGCTCACTATATAACTAGGTTGCTAGCTCACTAGATAACCATATTGCTAGCTCACTATATAAATAGGTTGCTAGCTCACTATATAACTAGGTTGCTAGCTCACTAGATAACCATGTTGCTAGCTCACTATATAACTAGGTTGCTAGCTCACTAGGTAACCATATTGCTAGCTCATTATATAAATAGGTTGATAGCTCACTATATAACTAGGTTGCTAGCTCACTATATAACTAGGTTGCTAGCTCACTATATAACTAGGTTGCTAGCTCACTATATAACTAGGTTGCTAGCTCACTAGATAACTAGATTGCTAGCTCACTATATAACTAGGTTGCTAGCTCACTATATAACTAGGTTGCTAGCTCACTAGATAACCATGTTGCTAGCTCACTATATAACTAGGTTGCTAGCTCACTATATAACTAGGTTGCTAGCTCACTAGATAACCATGTTGCTAGCTCACTATATAACTAGGTTGCTAGCTCACTAGATAACCAGGTTGCTAGCTCACTATATAACTAGGCTGGCAGCTCACTATATATCTAGGTTGCTAGCTCACTAGATAACCAGGTTGCTAGATCACCTTATAACTACGTTGCTAGCTAATTAGATAACTAGGTCACTAGATCACCAGGTTTCTAGCACACTAGATAACTAGGTTGCTAGCTCACTATATAACTAGGTTGCTAGCTCACTAGATAACCATATTGCTAGCTCACTATATAAATAGGTTGCTAGCTCACTATATAACTAGGTTGCTAGCTCACTAGATAACCATGTTGCTAGCTCACTATATAACTAGGTTGCTAGCTCACTAGATAACCAGGTTGCCAGCTCACTATATAACTAGGCTGCTAGCTCACTAGATAACCAGGTTGCTAGCTCACTATATAACTAGGTTGCTAGCTCACTAGATAACCAGGTTGCTAGCTCACTATATAACTACGTTGCTAGCTCACTATATAACCAGGTTGCTAGCTCACTATATAACTAGATTGCTAGCTCACTATATAACTATGTTGCTAGCTCACTAGATAACTAGGTTGCTAGCTCACTAGATAACTAGGTTGCTAGCTCACTATATAACTATGTTGCTAGCTCACTAGATAACCAGGTTGCTAGCTCACTATATAACTAGGTTGCTAGCTCACTATATAACTAGGTTGCTAGCTCACTAGATAACCAGATTGCTAGCTCACTATATAACTAGGTTGCTAGCTCACTAGATAACCAGGTTGCTAGCTCACTATATAACTAGATTGCTAGCTCACTATATAACTATGTTGCTAGCTCACTAGATAACCAGGTTGACAAAAACAGCTAGATCACTAGATAACTAGGTTGCTAGCTCACTATATAACTAGGTTGCTAGCTCACTAGATAACCAGTTGCTAGCTCACTATATAACCAGGTTGCTAGCTCACTAGATAACTAGGTTGCTAGCTCACTATATAACTAGGTTGCTAGCTCACTATATAACTAGGTTGCTAGCTCACTAGATAACTAGGTTGCTAGCTCACTAGATAACTAGGTTGCTAGCTCACTATATAACTAGGTTGCTAGCTCACTAGATAACCAGGTTGCTAGCTCACTATATAACCAGGTTGCTAGCTCACTATATAAATCAGGTTGCTAGCTCACTAGATAACTAGGTTGCTAGCTCACTAGAACTAGCTCACTAGATAACTAGGTTGCTAGCTCACTAGATAACTAGGTTGCTAGCTCACTAGATAACCAGGTTGCTAGCTCACTATATAACTAGGTAGTAGCTCACTAGATAACCAGTTACTAGCTCACTATATAACTAGGTTGCTAGCTCACTATATAACTAGGTTGCTAGCTCACTATATAACTAGGTTGCTAGCTCACTATATAACTATGTTGCTAGCTCACTAGATAACTAGGTTGCTAGCTTACTATATAACTAAGTTGCTAGGTTGCTAGCTCACTAGATATCTAGGTTGCTAGCTCACTAGATATCTAGGTTGCTAGCTCACTATATTACTAGGTTGCTAGCTCACTAGATAACCAGGTTGCTAGCTCACTAGATAACCAGGTTGCTAGCTCGCTAGATATCCAGGTTGCTAGCTCACTATATTATCAGGTTGCTAGCTCACTATATAATCAGGTTGCTAGCTCACTAGATAACTAGGTTGCTAGCTCACTATATAACTAGGTTGCTAGCTCACTAAATAACTAGGATGCTAGCTCACTAGATAACCAGGTTGCTAGCTCACTATATAATCAGGTTGCTAGCCCACTAGATAACCAGGTTGCTAGCTCACTATATAACTAGGTTGCTAGCTCACTATATAACTAGGTTGCTAGCACACTAGATAACCAGGTTGCTAGCTCACTATATAACTAGGTTGCTAGCTCACTAGATAACCAGGTTGCTAGCTCATTATATAAATAGGTTGCTAGCTCACTATATAACTATGTTGCTAGCTCACTATATAACTAGGTTGCTAGCTCACTATATAACTAGGTTGCTAGCTCAATATATATATTGGTTGCTAGCTCACTATATAACTAGGTTGCTAGCTGACTATATAACTATGTTGCTAGCTCACTAGATAACTAGGTTGCTAGCTCACTATATAACTATGTTGCTAGCTCACTAGATAACCAGGTTGCTAGCTCACTAGATAACTAGGTTGTTAACTCACTAGATAACCAGGTTGCTAGCTCACTATATAACTAGATTGCTAGCTCACTATATAACTATGTTGCTAGCTCACTAGATAACTAGGTTGTTAGCTCACTAGATAACCAGGTTGCTAGCTCACTATATAACTATGTTGCTAGCTCACTAGATAACTAGGTTGCTAGCTCACTATATAACTAGGTTGCTAGCTCACTATATAACTATGTTGCTAGCTCACTAGATAACCAGATTGGTAGCTCACTAGATAACTAGGTTGCTAGCTCACTAGATAACCAGGTTGCTAGCTCACTATATAACTAGATTGCTAGCTCACTATATAACTATGTTGCTAGCTCACTAGATAACCAGGTTGGTAGCTCATTAGATAACTAGGTTGCTAGATCACTAGATAACTAGGTTGTTAGCTCACTAGATAACCAGGTTGCTAGCTCACTATATAACTATGTTGCTAGCTCACTAGATAACCAGTTTGCTAGCTCATTATATAACTATGTTGCTAGCTCACTATATAACTAGGTTGTTAGCTCACTATATAACTAGGTTGCTAGCTCACTAGATAACTAGGTTGCTAGCTCACTAGATAAATAGGTTGCTAGCTCACTATATAACTAGGTTGCTAGCTCACTAGATAACCAGGTTGCTAGCTCACTATATAACTAGGTTGCTAGCTCACTATATAACTTGGTTGCTAGCACACTAGATAACCAGGTTGCTAGCTCACTATATAACTAGGTTGCTAGCTCACTAGATAACCAGGTTGCTAGCTCATTATATAAATAGGTTGCTAGCTCACTATATAACTATGTTGCTAGCTCACTATATAACTAGGTTGCTAGCTCACTATATAACTAGGTTGCTAGCTCACTATATATCTTGGTTGCTAGCTCACTATATAACTATGTTGCTAGCTGACTATATAACTATGTTGCTAGCTCACTAGATATCTAGGTTGCTAGCTCACTATTACTATGTTGCTAGCTCACTAGATAACTAGGTTGTTAACTCACTAGATAACCAGGTTGCTAGCTCACTATATAACTAGATTGCTAGCTCACTATATAACTATGTTGCTAGCTCACTAGATAACTAGGTTGTTAGCTCAGTAGATAACCAGGTTGCTAGCTCACTATATAACTATGTTGCTAGCTCACTAGATAACTAGGTTGCTAGCTCACTATATAACTAGGTTGCTAGCTCACTAGATAACCAGATTGGTAGCTCACTAGATAACTAGGTTGCTAGCTCACTAGATAACCAGGTTGCTAGCTCACTATATAACTAGATTGCTAGCTCACTATATAACTATGTTGCTAGCTCACTAGATAACCAGGTTGGTAGCTCATTAGATAACTAGGTTGCTAGATCACTAGATAACTAGGTTGTTAGCTCACTAGATAACCAGGTTGCTAGCTCACTATATAACTATGTTGTTAGCTCACTAGATAACCAGTTTGCTAGCTCATTATATAACTATGTTGCTAGCTCACTATATAACTAGGTTGTTAGCTCACTATATAATCAGGTTTCTAGCTCACTAGATAACTAGGTTGCTAGCTCACTAGATAACTAGCTCACTAGATAACTAGGTTCCTAGCTCACTAGATAACTAGGTTGCTAGCTCACTAGATAACTAGGTTACTAGCTCACTAGATAACTAGGTTGCTAGCTCACTAGATAACTAGGTTACTAGCTCACTAGATAACTAGGTTGCTAGCTCACTAGATAACTAGGTTACTAGCTCACTAGATAACTAGGTTGCTAGCTCACTATATAAGCAGGTTGCTAGCTCACTATATAATCAGGTTGCCAGCTCACTATATAACTAGGCTAGTAGCTCACTAGATAACCAGGTTACTAGCTCACTAGATAACTAGGTTGCTAGCACACTATATAACTAGGTTGCTAGCTCACTAGATAACTAGGATGGTAGCTCACTATATAACTAGGTTGCTAGCTCACTAGGTAACCATATTGCTAGCTCATTATATAAATAGTTTGCTAGCTCAATATATAACTAGGTTGCTAGCTCACTAGATAACCATGTTGCTAGCTCACTATATAACTAGGTTGCTAGCTCACTAGGTAACCATATTGCTAGCTCACTATATAAATAGATTGCTAGCTCACTAGATAACCATGTTGCTAGCTCACTATATAACTAGGTTGCTAGCTCACTAGGTAACCATATTGCTAGCTCACTATATAAATAGGTTGCTAGCTCACTATATAACTAGGTTGCTAGCTCAATAGATAACCATGTTACTAGCTCACTATATAACTAGGTTGCTAGCTCACTATATAACTAGGCTGGTAGCTCACTATATAACTAGGTTGGTAGCTCACTATATAACTAGGTTGCTAGCTCACTAGATAACCAGGTTGCTAGCTCATTATATAACTAGGCTGGCAGCTCACTATATATCTAGGTTGCTAGCTCACTAGATAACAAGGTTGCTAGATCACCTTATAACTACGTTGCTAGCTAATTAGATAACTAGGTCACTAGATCACCAGGTTTCTAGCACACTAGATAACTAGGTTGCTAGCTCACTATATAACTAGGTTGCTAGCTCACTAGATAACCAGGTTGGTAGCTCACTAGATAACTAGTTTGCTAGCTCACTAGATAACTAGGTTGTTAACTCACTAGATAACCAGGTTGCTAGCTCACTATATAACTAGATTGCTAGCTCACTATATAACTATGTTGCTAGCTCACTAGATAACTAGGTTGTTAGCTCACTAGATAACCAGGTTGCTAGCTCACTATATAACTATGTTGCTAGCTCACTAGATAACTAGGTTGCTAGCTCACTATATAACTAGGTTGCTAGCTCACTATATAACTATGTTGCTAGCTCACTAGATAACCAGATTGGTAGCTCACTAGATAACTAGGTTGCTAGCTCACTAGATAACCAGGTTGCTAGCTCACTATATAACTAGATTGCTAGCTCACTATATAACTATGTTGCTAGCTCACTAGATAACCAGGTTGGTAGCTCATTAGATAACTAGGTTGCTAGATCACTAGATAACTAGGTTGTTAGCTCACTAGATAACCAGGAGGTTGCTAGCTCACTATATAACTATGTTGTTAGCTCACTAGATAACCAGTTTGCTAGCTCACTATATAACTATGTTGCTAGCTCACTATATAACTAGGTTGTTAGCTCACTAGATAACCAGGTTGCTAGCTCACTATATAACTAGGTTGCTAGCTCACTAGATAAGTTGCTAGCTCACTAGATAACTAGGTTACTAGCTCACTAGATAACTAGGTTGCTAGCTCACTAGATAACTAGGTTACTAGCTCACTAGATAACTAGGTTGCTAGCTCACTAGATAACTAGGTTGCTAGCTCACTAGATAACTAGGTTGCTAGCTCACTATATAACAGGTTGCTAGCTCACTATATAATCAGGTTGCCAGCTCACTATATAACTAGGCTAGTAGCTCACTAGATAACCAGGTTACTAGCTCACTAGATAACTAGGTTGCTAGCACACTATATAACTAGGTTGCTAGCTCACTAGATAACTAGGATGGTAGCTCACTATATAACTAGGTTGCTAGCTCACTAGGTAACCATATTGCTAGCTCATTATATAAATAGGTTGCTAGCTCACTATATAACTAGGTTGCTAGCTCACTAGATAACCATGTTGCTAGCTCACTATATAACTAGGTTGCTAGCTCACTAGGTAACCATATTGCTAGCTCACTATATAAATAGGTTGATAGCTCACTATATAACTAGGTTGCTAGCTCACTATATAACTAGGTTGCTAGCTCACTAGATAACCATGTTGCTAGCTCACTATATAACTAGGTTGCTAGCTCACTAGGTAACCATATTGCTAGCTCACTATATAAATAGGTTGCTAGCTCACTATATAACTAGGTTGCTAGCTCAATAGATAACCATGTTGCTAGCTCACTATATAACTAGGTTGCTAGCTCACTATATAACTAGGCTGGTAGCTCACTATATAACTAGGTTGGTAGCTCACTATATAACTAGGTTGCTAGCTCACTAGATAACCAGGTTGCTAGCTCATTATATAACTAGGCTGGCAGCTCACTATATATCTAGGTTGCTAGCTCACTAGATAACCAGGTTGCTAGATCACCTTATAACTACGTTGCTAGCTAATTAGATAACTAGGTCACTAGATCACCAGGTTTCTAGCACACTAGATAACTAGGTTGCTAGCTCACTATATAACTAGGTTGCTAGCTCACTAGATAACCATATTGCTAGCTCACTATATAAATAGATTGCTAGCTCACTATATAACTAGGTTGCTAGCTCACTAGATAACCATGTTGCTAGCTCACTATATAACTAGGTTGCTAGCTCACTAGATAACCAGGTTGCCAGCTCACTATATAACTAGGCTGGTAGCTCACTAAATAACTAGGCTGGCAGCTCACTATATATCTAGGTTGCTAGCTCACTAGATAACCAGGTTGCTAGCTCACCTTATAACTACGTTGCTAGCTAATTAGATATCTAGGTCACTAGGTCACCAGGTTGCTAGCTCACTATATAACTAGATTGCTAGCTCACTATATAACTATGTTGCTAGCTCACTAGATAACTAGGTTGTTAGCTCACTAGATAACCAGGTTGCTAGCTCACTATATAACTATGTTGCTAGCTCACTAGATAACTAGGTTGCTAGCTCACTATATAACTAGGTTGCTAGCTCACTATATAACTATGTTGCTAGCTCACTAGATAACCAGATTGGTAGCTCACTAGATAACTAGGTTGCTAGCTCACTAGATAACCAGGTTGCTAGCTCACTATATAACTAGATTGCTAGCTCACTATATAACTATGTTGCTAGCTCACTAGATAACCAGGTTGGTAGCTCATTAGATAACTAGGTTGCTAGATCACTAGATAACTAGGTTGTTAGCTCACTAGATAACCAGGTTGCTAGCTCACTATATAACTATGTTGCTAGCTCACTAGATAACCAGTTTGCTAGCTCATTATATAACTATGTTGCTAGCTCACTATATAACTAGGTTGTTAGCTCACTATATAACTAGGTTGCTAGCTCACTAGATAACTAGGTTGCTAGCTCACTAGATAACTAGGTTGCTAGCTCACTATATAACTAGGTTGCTAGCTCACTAGATAACCAGGTTGCTAGCTCACTATATAAGCAGGTTGCTAGCTCACTATATAATCAGGTTTCTAGCTCACTAGATAACTAGGTTGCTAGCTCACTAGATAACTAGCTCACTAGATAACTAGGTTACTAGCTCACTAGATAACTAGGTTGCTAGCTCACTAGATAACCAGGTTGCCAGCTCACTATATAACTAGGCTAGTAGCTCACTAGATAACCAGGTTACTAGCTCACTATATAACTAGGTTGCTAGCTCACTATATAACTAGGTTGCTAGCTCACTATATAACTAGGTTGCTAGCTCACTATATAACTATGTTGCTAGCTCACTAGATAACTAGGTTGCTAGCTTACTATATAACTAAGTTGCTAGGTTGCTAGCTCACTAGATATCTAGGTTGCTAGCTCACTAGATATCTAGGTTGCTAGCTCACTATATTACTAGGTTGCTAGCTCACTAGATAACCAGGTTGCTAGCTCACTAGATAACCAGGTTGCTAGCTCGCTAGATATCCAGGTTGCTAGCTCACTATATTATCAGGTTGCTAGCTCACTATATAATCAGGTTGCTAGCTCACTAGATAACTAGGTTGCTAGCTCACTATATAACTAGGTTGCTAGCTCACTAAATAACTAGGTTGCTAGCTCACTAGATAACCAGGTTGCTAGCTCACTATATAATCAGGTTGCTAGCCCACTAGATAACCAGGTTGCTAGCTCACTATATAACTAGGTTGCTAGCTCACTATATAACTAGGTTGCTAGCACACTAGATAACCAGGTTGCTAGCTCACTATATAACTAGGTTGCTAGCTCACTAGATAACCAGGTTGCTAGCTCATTATATAAATAGGTTGCTAGCTCACTATATAACTATGTTGCTAGCTCACTATATAACTAGGTTGCTAGCTCACTATATAACTAGGTTGCTAGCTCAATATATATATTGGTTGCTAGCTCACTATATAACTAGGTTGCTAGCTGACTATATAACTATGTTGCTAGCTCACTAGATAACTAGGTTGCTAGCTCACTATATAACTATGTTGCTAGCTCACTAGATAACCAGGTTGCTAGCTCACTAGATAACTAGGTTGTTAACTCACTAGATAACCAGGTTGCTAGCTCACTATATAACTAGATTGCTAGCTCACTATATAACTATGTTGCTAGCTCACTAGATAACTAGGTTGTTAGCTCACTAGATAACCAGGTTGCTAGCTCACTATATAACTATGTTGCTAGCTCACTAGATAACTAGGTTGCTAGCTCACTATATAACTAGGTTGCTAGCTCACTATATAACTATGTTGCTAGCTCACTAGATAACCAGATTGGTAGCTCACTAGATAACTAGGTTGCTAGCTCACTAGATAACCAGGTTGCTAGCTCACTATATAACTAGATTGCTAGCTCACTATATAACTATGTTGCTAGCTCACTAGATAACCAGGTTGGTAGCTCATTAGATAACTAGGTTGCTAGATCACTAGATAACTAGGTTGTTAGCTCACTAGATAACCAGGTTGCTAGCTCACTATATAATTATGTTGCTAGCTCACTAGATAACCAGTTTGCTAGCTCATTATATAACTATGTTGCTAGCTCACTATATAACTAGGTTGTTAGCTCACTATATAACTAGGTTGCTAGCTCACTAGATAACTAGGTTGCTAGCTCACTAGATAAATAGGTTGCTAGCTCACTATATAACTAGGTTGCTAGCTCACTAGATAACCAGGTTGCTAGCTCACTATATAACTAGGTTGCTAGCTCACTATATAACTTGGTTGCTAGCACACTAGATAACCAGGTTGCTAGCTCACTATATAACTAGGTTGCTAGCTCACTAGATAACCAGTTTGCTAGCTCATTATATAAATAGGTTGCTAGCTCACTATATAACTATGTTGCTAGCTCACTATATAACTAGGTTGCTAGCTCACTATATAACTAGGTTGCTAGCTCACTATATATCTTGGTTGCTAGCTCACTATATAACTATGTTGCTAGCTGACTATATAACTATGTTGCTAGCTCACTAGATATCTAGGTTGCTAGCTCACTATTACTATGTTGCTAGCTCACTAGATAACTAGGTTGTTAACTCACTAGATAACCAGGTTGCTAGCTCACTATATAACTAGATTGCTAGCTCACTATATAACTATGTTGCTAGCTCACTAGATAACTAGGTTGTTAGCTCAGTAGATAACCAGGTTGCTAGCTCACTATATAACTATGTTGCTAGCTCACTAGATAACTAGGTTGCTAGCTCACTATATAACTAGGTTGCTAGCTCACTAGATAACCAGATTGGTAGCTCACTAGATAACTAGGTTGCTAGCTCACTAGATAACCAGGTTGCTAGCTCACTATATAACTAGATTGCTAGCTCACTATATAACTATGTTGCTAGCTCACTAGATAACCAGGTTGGTAGCTCATTAGATAACTAGGTTGCTAGATCACTAGATAACTAGGTTGTTAGCTCACTAGATAACCAGGTTGCTAGCTCACTATATAACTATGTTGTTAGCTCACTAGATAACCAGTTTGCTAGCTCATTATATAACTATGTTGCTAGCTCACTATATAACTAGGTTGTTAGCTCACTATATAATCAGGTTTCTAGCTCACTAGATAACTAGGTTGCTAGCTCACTAGATAACTAGCTCACTAGATAACTAGGTTCCTAGCTCACTAGATAACTAGGTTGCTAGCTCACTAGATAACTAGGTTACTAGCTCACTAGATAACTAGGTTGCTAGCTCACTAGATAACTAGGTTACTAGCTCACTAGATAACTAGGTTGCTAGCTCACTAGATAACTAGGTTACTAGCTCACTAGATAACTAGGTTGCTAGCTCACTATATAAGCAGGTTGCTAGCTCACTATATAATCAGGTTGCCAGCTCACTATATAACTAGGCTAGTAGCTCACTAGATAACCAGGTTACTAGCTCACTAGATAACTAGGTTGCTAGCACACTATATAACTAGGTTGCTAGCTCACTAGATAACTAGGATGGTAGCTCACTATATAACTAGGTTGCTAGCTCACTAGGTAACCATATTGCTAGCTCATTATATAAATAGTTTGCTAGCTCAATAGATAACTAGGTTGCTAGCTCACTAGATAACCATGTTGCTAGCTCACTATATAACTAGGTTGCTAGCTCACTAGGTAACCATATTGCTAGCTCACTATATAAATAGATTGCTAGCTCACTAGATAACCATGTTGCTAGCTCACTATATAACTAGGTTGCTAGCTCACTAGGTAACCATATTGCTAGCTCACTATATAAATAGGTTGCTAGCTCACTATATAACTAGGTTGCTAGCTCAATAGATAACCATGCTAGCTCACTATATAACTAGGTTGCTAGCTCACTATATAACTAGGCTGGTAGCTCACTATATAACTAGGTTGGTAGCTCATATAACTAGGTGCTAGCTCACTAGATAACCAGGTTGCTAGCTCATTATATAACTAGGCTGGCAGCTCACTATATATCTAGGTTGCTAGCTCACTAGATAACAAGGTTGCTAGATCACCTTATAACTACGTTGCTAGCTAATTAGATAACTAGGTCACTAGATCACCAGGTTTCTAGCACACTAGATAACTAGGTTGCTAGCTCACTATATAACTAGGTTGCTAGCTCACTAGATAACCAGGTTGGTAGCTCACTAGATAACTAGTTTGCTAGCTCACTAGATAACTAGGTTGTTAACTCACTAGATAACCAGGTTGCTAGCTCACTATATAACTAGATTGCTAGCTCACTATATAACTATGTTGCTAGCTCACTAGATAACTAGGTTGTTAGCTCACTAGATAACCAGGTTGCTAGCTCACTATATAACTATGTTGCTAGCTCACTAGATAACTAGGTTGCTAGCTCACTATATAACTAGGTTGCTAGCTCACTATATAACTATGTTGCTAGCTCACTAGATAACCAGATTGGTAGCTCACTAGATAACTAGGTTGCTAGCTCACTAGATAACCAGGTTGCTAGCTCACTATATAACTAGATTGCTAGCTCACTATATAACTATGTTGCTAGCTCACTAGATAACCAGGTTGGTAGCTCATTAGATAACTAGGTTGCTAGATCACTAGATAACTAGGTTGTTAGCTCACTAGATAACCAGGTTGCTAGCTCACTATATAACTATGTTGTTAGCTCACTAGATAACCAGTTTGCTAGCTCATTATATAACTATGTTGCTAGCTCACTATATAACTAGGTTGTTAGCTCACTATATAATCAGGTTTCTAGCTCACTAGATAACTAGGTTGCTAGCTCACTAGATAACTAGCTCACTAGATAACTAGGTTACTAGCTCACTAGATAACTAGGTTGCTAGCTCACTAGATAACCAGGTTGCTAGCTCACTATATAACTAGGTTGCTAGCTCACTAGATAACTAGGTTGCTAGCTCACTATATAACTAGGTTGCTAGCTCACTAGATAACCATGTTGCTAGCTCACTATATAACTAGGTTGCTAGCTCACTAGGTAACCATATTGCTAGCTCACTATATAAATAGGTTGCTAGCTCACTATATAACTAGGTTGCTAGCTCACTATATAACTAGGTTGCTAGCTCACTAGATAACCATGTTGCTAGCTCACTATATAACTAGGTTGCTAGCTCACTAGGTAACCATATTGCTAGCTCACTATATAAATAGGTTGCTAGCTCACTATATAACTAGGTTGCTAGCTCACTATATAACTAGGTTGCTAGCTCACTAGATAACCATGTTGCTAGCTCACTATATAACTAGGTTGCTAGCTCACTAGGTAACCATATTGCTAGCTCACTATATAAATAGGTTGCTAGCTCACTATATAACTAGGTTGCTAGCTCACTATATAACTAGGTTGCTAGCTCACTAGATAACCATGTTGCTAGCTCACTATATAACTAGGTTGCTAGCTCACTAGGTAACCATATTGCTAGCTCACTATATATATAGGTTGCTAGCTCACTATATAACTAGGTTGCTAGCTCAATAGATAACCATGTTACTAGCTCACTATATAACTAGGTTGCTAGCTCACTATATAACTAGGCTGGTAGCTCACTATATAACTAGGTTGGTAGCTCACTATATAACTAGGTTGCTAGCTCACTAGATAACCAGGTTGCTAGCTCATTATATAACTAGGCTGGCAGCTCACTATATATCTAGGTTGCTAGCTCACTAGATAACAAGGTTGCTAGATCACCTTATAACTACGTTGCTAGCTAATTAGATAACTAGGTCACTAGATCACCAGGTTTCTAGCACACTAGATAACTAGGTTGCTAGCTCACTATATAACTAGGTTGCTAGCTCACTAGATAACCATATTGCTAGCTCACTATATAAATAGATTGCTAGCTCACTATATAACTAGTTTGCTAGCTCACTAGATAACCATGTTGCTAGCTCACTATATAACTAGGTTGCTAGCTCACTAGATAACCAGGTTGCCAGCTCACTATATAACTAGGCTGGTAGCTCACTAAATAACTAGGCTGGCAGCTCACTATATATCTAGGTTGCTAGCTCACTAGATAACCAGGTTGCTAGCTCACCTTATAACTACGTTGCTAGCTAATTAGATATCTAGGTCACTAGGTCACCAGGTTTCTAGCACACTAGATAACTAGGTTGCTAGCTCACTATATAACTAGGTTCTAGCTCACTAGATAACAGTGTTGCTAGCTCACTAGATAACCCGGTTGCTAGCACACTAGATAACCAGGTTGCTAGCTCACTAGATAACTAGGTTGCTAGCACACTATATAACTAGGTTACTAGCTCACTATATAACCACGTTGCTAGCTCACTAGATAACCAGGTTGCTAGCACACTATATAACTAGATTGCTAGCTCACTAGATAACCATATTGCTAGCTCACTATATAAATAGGTTGCTAGCTCACTATATAACTAGGTTGCTAGCTCACTAGATAACCATGTTGCTAGCTCACTATTTAACTAGGTTGCTAGCTCACTAGATAACCAGGTTGCCAGCTCACTATATAACTAGGCTGGTAGCTCACTAAATAACTAGGCTGGCAGCTCACTATATATCTAGGTTGCTAGCTCACTAGATAACCAGGTTGCTAGATCACCTTATAACTACGTTGCTAGCTAATTAGATAACTAGGTCACTAGATCACCAGGTTTCTAGCACACTAGATAACTAGGATGCTAGCTCACTATATAACTAGGTTGCTAGCTCACTAGATAACCATATTGCTAGCTCACTATATAAATAGGTTGCTAGCTCACTATATAACTAGGTTGCTAGCTCACTAGATAACCATGTTGCTAGCTCACTATATAACTAGGTTGCTAGCTCACTAGATAACCAGGTTGCCAGCTCACTATATAACTAGGCTGGTAGCTCACTAAATAACTAGGCTGGCAGCTCACTATATATCTAGGTTGCTAGCTCACTAGATAACCAGGTTGCTAGCTCACCTTATAACTACGTTGCTAGCTAATTAGATAACTAGGTCACTAGGTCACCAGGTTTCTAGCACACTAGATAACTAGGTTGCTAGCTCACTATATAACTAGGTTGCTAGCTCACTAGATAACAGTGTTGCTAGCTCACTAGATAACCAGGTTGCTAGCACACTAGATAACCAGGTTGCTAGCTCACTAGATAACTAGGTTGCTAGCACACTATATAACTAGGTTACTAGCTCACTATATAACCAGGTTGCTAGCTCACTAGATAACCAGGTTGCTAGCACACTATATAACTAGGTTGCTAGCTCACTATATAACTAGGTTGCTAGCTCACTATATAACTAGGTTGCTAGCTCACTATATAACTATGTTGCTAGCTCACTAGATAACTAGGTTGCTAGCTCACTATATAACTAGGTTGCTAGGTTGCTAGCTCACTAGATATCTAGGTTGCTAGCTCACTAGATATCTAGGTTGCTAGCTCACTATATTACTAGTTTGCTAGCTCACTAGATAACCAGGTTGCTAGCTCGCTAGATATCCAGGTTGCTAGCTCACTATATAATCAGGTTGCTAGCTCACTAGAGAACTAGGTTACTATCTCACTAGATAACCAGGTTGCTAGCTCACTATATAATCAGGTTGCTAGCTCACTAGATAACTAGGTTGCTAGCTCACTATATAACTAGGTTGCTAGCTCACTAAATAACTAGGTTGCTAGCTCACTAGATAACCAGGTTGCTAGCTCACTATATAATCAGGTTGCTAGCTCACTAGATAACTAGGTTGCTAGCTCACTATATAACTAGATTGCTAGCTAACTAGATAACTAGGTTGCTAGCTCACTAGATATCTAGGTTGCTAGCTCACTAGATATCTAGGTTGCTAGCTCACTATATTACTAGGTTGCTAGCTCACTAGATAACCAGGTTGCTAGCTCACTAGATAACCAGGCTGCTAGCTCGCTAGATATCCAGGTTGCTAGCTCACTATATAATCAGGTTGCTAGCTCACTAGATAACCAGGTTGCTAGCACACTATATAACTAGGTTGCTAGCTCACTATATAACTAGGTTGCTAGCTCACTATATAACTAGGTTGCTAGCTCACTATATAACTATGTTGCTAGCTCACTAGATAACTAGGTTGCTAGCTCACTATATAACTAGGTTGCTAGGTTGCTAGCTCACTAGATATCTAGGTTGCTAGCTCACTAGATATATAGGTTGCTAGCTCACTATATTACTAGGTTGCTAGCTCACTAGATAACCAGGTTGCTAGCTCACTAGATAACCAGGTTGCTAGCTCGCTAGATATCCAGGTTGCTAGCTCACTATATAATCAGGTTGCTAGCTCACTAGATAACTAGGTTACTATCTCACTAGATAACCAGGTTGCTAGCTCACTATATAATCAGGTTGCTAGCTCACTAGATAACTAGGTTGCTAGCTCACTATATAACTAGGTTGCTAGCTCACTAAATAACTAGGTTGCTAGCTCACTAGATAACCAGGTTGCTAGCTCACTATATAATCAGGTTGCTAGCTCACTAGATAACCAGGTTGCTAGCTCACTATATAACTAGGTTGCTAGCTCACTATATAACTAGGTTGCTAGCACACTAGATAACCAGGTTGCTAGCTCACTATATAACTAGGTTGCTAGCTCACTAGATAACCAGGTTGCTAGCTCATTATATAAATAGGTTGCTAGCTCACTATATAACTAGGTTGCTAGCTCACTATATAACTATGTTGCTAGCTCACTATATAACTAGGTTGGTAGCTCACTATATAACTAGGTTGCTAGCTCACTATATATCTTGGTTGCTAGCTCACTATATAACTAGGTTGCTAGCTGACTCTATAACTATGTTGCTAGCTCACTTGATAACTAGGTTGCTAGCTCACTATATAACTATGTTGCTAGCTGACTAGATAACCAGGTTGGTAGCTCACTAGATAACCAGGTTGCTAGCTCACTAGATAACTAGGTTGTTAACTCACTAGATAACCAGGTTGCTAGCTCACTATATAACTATGTTGCTAGCTCACTAGATAACCAGGTTGGTAGCTCATTAGTTAACTAGGTTGCTAGATCACTAGATTACTAGTTTGTTAGCTCACTAGATAACCAGGTTGCTAGCTCACTATATAACTTAGTTGCTAGCTCACTATATAACTAGGTTGTTAGCTCACTATATAACTAGGTTGCTAGCTCACTAGATAACTAGGTTGCTAGCTCACTAGATAACTAGGTTGCTAGCTCACTATATAACGTGGTTGCTAGCTCACTAGATAACCAGGTTGCTAGCTCACTATATAAGCAGGTTGCTAGCTCACTATATAATCAGTTTTCTAGCTCACTAGATAACTAGGTTGCTAGCTCAATAGATAACTAGCTCACTAGGTAACTAGATTGCTAGCTCACTAGATAGCTAGGTTACTAGCTCACTAGATAACTAGGTTGCTAGCTCACTAGATAACCAGGTTGCCAGCTCACTATATAACTAGGCTAGTAGCTCACTTGATAACCAGGTTGCTAGCTCACTAGATAACTAGGTTGCTAGCACACTATATAACTAGGTTGCTAGCTCACTAGATAACTAGGATGGTAGCTCACTATATAACTAGGTTGCTAGCTCACTAGGTAACCATATTGCTAGCTCACTATATAAATAGGTTGCTAGCTCACTATATAACTAGGTTGCTAGCTCACTAGATAACCATGTTGCTAGCTCACTATATAACTAGGTTGCTAGCTCACTAGATAACCAGGTTGCCAGCTCACTATATAACTAGGCTGGTAGCTCACTATATAACTAGGCTGGTAGCTCACTATATAACTAGGTTGCTAGCTCACTATATAACTAGGCTGGTAGCTCACTATATAACTAGGTTGCTAGCTCACTATATAACTAGGCTGGTAGCTCACTATATAACTAGGTTGCTAGCTCACTATATAACTAGGCTGGTAGCTCACTATATAACTAGGTTGGTAGCTCACTAGATAACTATGTTGCTAGCTCACTATATAACTAGGCTGGTAGCTCACTATATAACTAGGCTGGTAGCTCACTATATAACTAGGTTGCTAGCTCACTATATAACTAGGCTGGTAGCTCACTATATAACTAGGTTGCTAGCTCACTATATAACTAGGCTGGTAGCTCACTATATAACTAGGTTGCTAGCTCACTATATAACTAGGCTGGTAGCTCACTATATAATTAGGTTGCTAGCTCACTATATAACTAGGCTGGTAGCTCACTATATAACTAGGCTGGTAGCTCATTATATAACTAGGTTGCTAGCTCACTATATAACTAGGTTGGTAGCTCACTATATAACTAGGTTGCTAGCTCACTAGATATCCAGGTTGCTAGCTCATTATATAACTAGGCTGGCAGCTCACTATATATCTAGGTTGCTAGCTCACTAGATAACCAGGTTGCTAGCTCACCTTATAACTACGTTGCTAGCTAATTAGATAACTAGGTCACTGTTCAATGGATGCACATAAACATGCTCAAATTGAATGCAGACGAGACGGAAGTTATTGTTTTTTGCTCAAAACAAAAAGAACAATCAGTCGAAAATATCACAATAACTGTTGGAGACTCTGCTATAAAACCATCAAAGTGCGTGAGAAACCTTGGGGCTATGCTAGACTCCCAACTTAACATGGAACAACATGTAAATTCAGTGTGCAGATCCAGTTATGGGCAGATCAGAAAGATTGGTCATATCAGAAAATTCCTTACAACCCATGCAACAAAAACCCTAGTAAATTCGCTTGTGACATCGAGAATGGACTATTGTAATGGGCTGCTTCATGGTGTATCAAAATCAACGATTTCCAAATTACAGAATGTTCAACACACAGCTGCCCGCCTGATATCAAAAACGTCCCGGTTCGACCACGTGTCTCCTATTCTTGAAGATCTCCACTGGCTACCCGTCAACTACAGAAATAAATACAAAATCCTAACACTAACATATAAAGCACTAAATGACAAAGGCCCAGTTTACATTAAAAACATGCTGAAAGTGTACCACCCTAAGAGAACATTAAGATCGCAAAATGGTTCCCTTAGACTAGTCGAGGAGGACCCAAGACACATTAAGTCAGTGACATATGGTGACAGAAGATTTGAAGTAGCCGCACCAAAACTATGGAACGCCCTTCCCAATGGAATCAGGGACTCAAAATCGTTGTGTTCCTTTAAAAGATCTTTGAAAACACACTTTTTCAAACAAGCGTATGGATGTTAAATATCAATGATTTCCAAATTACATGTTGATAGTTTTCCTTCTTTTCTTTTTTTAATATTATTCATAAATGAAGTTATGTTGTTTTAATGAAAGATTTAATAATAATTTTTAAATGTTTTTATTTTTGTTTATTTCTTAAGGTTATTTAAATCAAAGATATTAGGAATTATATATCTTATCTTAGGCATCTTATATTAGTTTTCAGTTCTTATAATTTTTAATGTTCTAATGTTTCGATAACTTGTTTCATTAATAATTATGTAGGTTTTATTTAATTTTAGTTCTTTAGTTTAGTAATTTTAGTTTTAAGATCCATATTTTTCAATCTCTAATTACTTTTTATACATGTATTGTATTGTCATGTTTCGCTTACTTATTCATGTTTTACCATATCTGTGATATGTCATATGTTCAACTGTAAAGCGCCTTTGAGCGCATACCCTATTATGAAAAGGGCGCTATATAAATGTGGTATATTATTATTATTATTTTACTAGATCACCAGGTTTCTAGCACACTAGATAACTAGGTTGCTAGCTCACTATATAACTAGGTTGCTAGCTCACTAGATAACCATATTGCTAGCTCACTATATAAATAGGTTGCTAGCTCACTATATAACTAGGTTGCTAGCTCACTAGATAACCATGTTGCTAGCTCACTATATAACTAGGTTGCTAATAACCAGGTTGCTAGCTCACCTTATAACTACGTTGCTAGCTAATTAGATAACTAGGTCACTGTTCAATGGATGCACATAAACATGCTCAAATTGAATGCAGACAAGACGGAAGTTATTGTTTTTTTGCTCAAAACAAAAAGAACAATCGGTCGAAAATATCACAATAACTGTTGGAGACTCTGCTATAAAACCATCAAAGTGCGTGAGAAACCTTGGGGCTATGCTAGACTCCCAACTTAACATGGAACAACATGTAAATTCAGTGTGCAGATCCAGTTATGGGCAGATCAGAAAGATTGGTCATATCAGAAAATTCCTTACAACCCATGCAACAAAAACCCTAGTAAATACGCTTGTGACATCGAGAATGGACTATTGTAATGGGCTGCTTCATGGTGTATCAAAATCAACGATTTCCAAATTACAGAATGTTCAACACACAGCTGCCCGCCTGATATCAAAAACGTCCCGGTTCGACCACGTGTCTCCTATTCTTGAAGATCTCCACTGGCTACCCGTCAACTACAGAATTAAATACAAAATCCTAACACTAACATATAAAGCACTAAATGACAAAGGCCCAGTTTACATTAAAACATGCTGAAAGTGTACCACCCTAAGAGAACATTAAGATCGCAAAATGGTTCCCTTAGACTAGTCGAGGAGGACCCAAGACACATTAAGTCAGTGACATATGGTGACAGAAGATTTGAAGTAGCCGCACCAAAACTATGTAACGCCCTTCCCAATGGAATCAGGGACTCAAAATCGTTGTGTTCCTTTAAAAGATCTTTGAAAACACACTTTTTCAAACAAGCGTATGGATGTTAAATATCAATGATTTCCAAATTACATGTTGATAGTTTTTCCTTTTTTAATATTATTCATAAATGAAGTTATGTTGTTTTAATGAAAGATTTAATAATAATTTTTAAATGTTTTTTAGGCATCTTATATTAGTTTTCAGTTCTTATAATTTTTAATGTTCTAATGTTTCGATAACTTGTTTCATTAATAATTATGTAGGTTTTATTTAATTTTAGTTTCTTTAGTTTAGTCATTTTAGTTTTAAGATCCATATTTTTCAATCTCTAATTACTTTTTATACATGTATTGTCATGTTTTGCTTACTTATTCATGTTTTACCATATCTGTGATATGTCATATGTTCAACTGTAAAGCGCCTTTGAGCGCATACGTTATTATGAAAAGGGCGCTATATAAATGTGGTATATTATTATTATTATTTTACTAGATCACCAGGTTTCTAGCACACTAGATAACTAGGTTGCTAGCTCACTATATAACTAGGTTGCTAGCTCACTAGATAACCATATTGCTAGCTCACTATATAAATAGGTTGCTAGCTCACTATATAACTAGGTTGCTAGCTCACTAGATAACCATGTTGCTAGCTCACTATATAACTAGGTTGCTAGCTCACTAGATAACCAGGTTGCCAGCTCACTATATAACTAGGCTGGTAGCTCACTATATAACTAGGCTGGTAGCTCACTAGATATCCAGGTTGGTAGCTCACTAGATAACTAGGTTGTTAGCTCACTAGATAACCAGGTTGCTAGCTCACTATATAACTATGTTGCTAGCTCACTAGATAACCAGTTTGCTAGCTCACTATATAACTAGGTTGCTAGCTCACTAGATAACTAGGTTGCTAGCTCACTATATAACTAGGTTGCTAGCTCACTATATAACTAGGTTGCTAGCTCACTAGATAACTAGGTTGCTAGCTCACTAGATATCTAGGTTGCTAGCTCACTAGATATCTAGGTTGCTAGCTCACTATATAACTAGGTTGCTAGCTCACTAGATAACCAAGTTGCTAACTAACTAGAAAACCAGGTTGCTAGCTCGCTAGATAACCAGGTTGCTAGCTCACTATATAATCAGGTTGCTAGCTCACTAGATAACCAGGTTGCTAGCTCACTATATAATCAGGTTGCTAGCTCACTAGATAACCAGGTTGCTAGCTCACTATATAACCAGGTTGCTAGCTCACTAGATAACTAGGTTGCTAGCTCACTAGATAACTAGGTTGCTAGCTCACTAAATAACTAGGTTGCTAGCTAACTATATAACTAGGTTGCTAGCTCACTAGATAACTAGGTTGCTAGCTCACTATATATCTAGGTTGCTAGCTCACTAGATAACCAGTTTGCTAGCTCACTTGCTAACTAGGTTGCTAGCTCACTATATAACTAGGTTGCTAGCTCACTAGATAACTAGGTTGCTAACTCACTATATAACTAGGTTGCTAGCTCACTAGATAACTAGGTTGCTAGCTCACTAGATAACTAGGTTGCTAGCTCACTAGATAACTAGGTTGCTAGCTCACTATATAACTAGGTTGCTAGCTCACTAGATAACTAGGTTGCTAGCTCACTATATAACTAGGTTGCTAGCTAACTAGATAACTAGGTTGCTAGCTCACTATATATCTAGGTTGCTAGCTCACTAGATATCTAGGTTGCTAGCTCACTATATTACTAGGTTGCTAGCTCACTAGATAACCAGGTTGCTAGCTCACTAGATAACCAGGTTGCTAGCTCGCTAGATATCCAGGTTGCTAGCTCACTATATAATCAGGTTGCTAGCTCACTAGATAACTAGGTTGCTAGCTCATTAGATAAATAGGTTGCTAGCTCACTATATAACCAGGTTGCTAGCTCACTATATAACTAGGTTGCTAGCTCACTAGATAACCAGGTTGCTAGCTCACTATATAATCAGGTTGCTCGCTCACTAGATAACTAGGTTGCTAGCTCACTATATAACTAGGTTGCTAGCTCACTAAATAACTAGGTTGCTAGCTCACTAGATAACCAGGTTGCTAGCTCACTATATAATCAAGTTGTTAGCTCACTAGATAACCAGGTTGCTAGCTCACTATATAACTAGGTTGCTAGCTCACTAGATAACCACGTTGCTAGCTCACTATATAACCAGGTTGCTAGCTCACTAGATAACTAGGTTGCTAGCTCACTAGATAACTAGGTTGCTAGCTCACTATATAACTAGGTTGCTAGCTCACTAGATAACTAGGTTGCTAGCTCACTATATAACTAGGTTGCTAGCACACTAGATAACCAGGTTGCTAGCTCACTATATAACTAGGTTGCTAGCTCACTAGATAACCAGGTTGCTAGCTCATTAGATAAATAGGTTGCTAGCTCACTATATAACTAGGTTGCTAGCTCACTATATAACTATGTTGCTAGCTCACTATATAACTATGTTGCTAGCTCACTATATAACTAGGTTGCTAGCTCACTATATAACTAGGTTGCTAGCTCACTATATAACTAGGTTGCTAGCTCACTATATAACTATGTTGCTAGCTCACTAGATAACTAGGTTGCTAGCTCACTATATAACTAGATTGCTAGCTAACTAGATAACTAGGTTGCTAGCTCACTAGATATCTAGGTTGCTAGCTCACTAGATATCTAGGTTGCTAGCTCACTATATTACTAGGTTGCTAGCTCACTAGATAACCAGGTTGCTAGCTCACTAGATAACCAGGCTGCTAGCTCGCTAGATATCCAGGTTGCTAGCTCACTATATAATCAGGTTGCTAGCTCACTAGATAACCAGTTTGCTAGCACACTATATAACTAGGTTGCTAGCTCACTATATAACTAGGTTGCTAGCTCACTATATAACTAGGTTGCTAGCTCACTATATAACTATGTTGCTAGCTCACTAGATAACTAGGTTGCTAGCTCACTATATAACTAGGTTGCTAGGTTGCTAGCTCACTAGATATCTAGGTTGCTAGCTCACTAGATATATAGGTTGCTAGCTCACTATATTACTAGGTTGCTAGCTCACTAGATAACCAGGTTGCTAGCTCACTAGATAACCAGGTTGCTAGCTCGCTAGATATCCAGGTTGCTAGCTCACTATATAATCAGGTTGCTAGCTCACTAGATAACTAGGTTACTATCTCACTAGATAACCAGGTTGCTAGCTCACTATATAATCAGGTTGCTAGCTCACTAGATAACTAGGTTGCTAGCTCACTATATAACTAGGTTGCTAGCTCACTAAATAACTAGGTTGCTAGCTCACTAGATAACCAGGTTGCTAGCTCACTATATAATCAGGTTGCTAGCTCACTATATAACCAGGTTGCTAGCTCACTATATAACTAGGTTGCTAGCTCACTATATAACTAGGTTGCTAGCACACTAGATAACCAGGTTGCTAGCTCACTATATAACTAGGTTGCTAGCTCACTAGATAACCAGGTTGCTAGCTCATTATATAAATAGGTTGCTAGCTCACTATATAACTAGGTTGCTAGCTCACTATATAACTATGTTGCTAGCTCACTATATAACTAGGTTGGTAGCTCACTATATAACTAGGTTGCTAGCTCACTATATATCTTGGTTGCTAGCTCACTATATAACTAGGTTGCTAGCTGACTCTATAACTATGTTGCTAGCTCACTTGATAACTAGGTTGCTAGCTCACTATATAACTATGTTGCTAGCTGACTAGATAACCAGGTTGGTAGCTCACTAGATAACCAGGTTGCTAGCTCACTAGATAACTAGTTTGCTAGCTCACTAGATAACTAGGTTGTTAACTCACTAGATAACCAGGTTGCTAGCTCACTATATAACTAGATTGCTAGCTCACTATATAACTATGTTGCTAGCTCACTAGATAACCAGGTTGGTAGCTCATTAGTTAACTAGGTTGCTAGATCACTAGATTACTAGTTTGTTAGCTCACTAGATAACCAGGTTGCTAGCTCACTATATAACTTAGTTGCTAGCTCACTATATAACTAGGTTGTTAGCTCACTATATAACTAGGTTGCTAGCTCACTAGATAACTAGGTTGCTAGCTCACTAGATAACTAGGTTGCTAGCTCACTATATAACGTGGTTGCTAGCTCACTAGATAACCAGGTTGCTAGCTCACTATATAAGCAGGTTGCTAGCTCACTATATAATCAGTTTTCTAGCTCACTAGATAACTAGGTTGCTAGCTCAATAGATAACTAGCTCACTAGGTAACTAGATTGCTAGCTCACTAGATAGCTAGGTTACTAGCTCACTAGATAACTAGGTTGCTAGCTCACTAGATAACCAGGTTGCCAGCTCACTATATAACTAGGCTAGTAGCTCACTTGATAACCAGGTTGCTAGCTCACTAGATAACTAGGTTGCTAGCACACTATATAACTAGGTTGCTAGCTCACTAGATAACTAGGATGGTAGCTCACTATATAACTAGGTTGCTAGCTCACTAGGTAACCATATTGCTAGCTCACTATATAAATAGGTTGCTAGCTCACTATATAACTAGGTTGCTAGCTCACTAGATAACCATGTTGCTAGCTCACTATATAACTAGGTTGCTAGCTCACTAGATAACCAGGTTGCCAGCTCACTATATAACTAGGCTGGTAGCTCACTATATAACTAGGCTGGTAGCTCACTATATAACTAGGTTGCTAGCTCACTATATAACTAGGCTGGTAGCTCACTATATAACTAGGTTGCTAGCTCACTATATAACTAGGCTGGTAGCTCACTATATAACTAGGTTGGTAGCTCACTAGATAACTATGTTGCTAGCTCACTATAACTAGGCTGGTAGCTCACTATATAACTAGGCTGGTAGCTCACTATACTAGGTTGCTAGCTCACTATATAACTAGGCTGGTAGCTCACTATAACTAGGTTGCTAGCTCACTATATAACTAGGCTGGTAGCTCACTATATAACTAGGTTGCTAGCTCACTATATAACTAGGCTGGTAGCTCACTATATAATTAGGTTGCTAGCTCACTATATAACTAGGCTGGTAGCTCACTATATAACTAGGCTGGTAGCTCATTATATAACTAGGTTGCTAGCTCACTATATAACTAGGTTGGTAGCTCACTATATAACTAGGTTGCTAGCTCACTAGATATCCAGGTTGCTAGCTCATTATATAACTAGGCTGGCAGCTCACTATATATCTAGGTTGCTAGCTCACTAGATAACCAGGTTGCTAGCTCACCTTATAACTACGTTGCTAGCTAATTAGATAACTAGGTCACTGTTCAATGGATGCACATAAACATGCTCAAATTGAATGCAGACGAGACGGAAGTTATTGTTTTTTGCTCAAAACAAAAAGAACAATCAGTCGAAAATATCACAATAACTGTTGGAGACTCTGCTATAAAACCATCAAAGTGCGTGAGAAACCTTGGGGCTATGCTAGACTCCCAACTTAACATGGAACAACATGTAAATTCAGTGTGCAGATCCAGTTATGGGCAGATCAGAAAGATTGGTCATATCAGAAAATTCCTTACAACCCATGCAACAAAAACCCTAGTAAATTCGCTTGTGACATCGAGAATGGACTATTGTAATGGGCTGCTTCATGGTGTATCAAAATCAACGATTTCCAAATTACAGAATGTTCAACACACAGCTGCCCGCCTGATATCAAAAACGTCCCGGTTCGACCACGTGTCTCCTATTCTTGAAGATCTCCACTGGCTACCCGTCAACTACAGAAATATATACAAAATCCTAACACTAACATATAAAGCACTAAATGACAAAGGCCCAGTTTACATTAAAAACATGCTGAAAGTGTACCACCCTAAGAGAACATTAAGAACGCAAAATGGTTCCCTTAGACTAGTCGAGGAGGACCCAAGACACATTAAGTCAGTGACATATGGTGACAGAAGATTTGAAGTAGCCGCACCAAAACTATGGAACGCCCTTCCCAATGGAATCAGGGACTCAAAATCGTTGTGTTCCTTTAAAAGATCTTTGAAAACACACTTTTTCAAACAAGCGTATGGATGTTAAATATCAATGATTTCCAAATTACATGTTGATAGTTTTCCTTCTTTTCTTTTTTTAATATTATTCATAAATGAAGTTATGTTGTTTTAATGAAAGATTTAATAATAATTTTTTAAATGTTTTTATTTTTGTTTATTTCTTAAGGTTATTTAAATCAAAGATATTAGGAATTATATATCTTATCTTAGGCATCTTATATTAGTTTTCAGTTCTTATAATTTTTAATGTTCTAATGTTTCGATAACTTGTTTCATTAATAATTATGTAGGTTTTATTTAATTTTAGTTCTTTAGTTTAGTAATTTTAGTTTTAAGATCCATATTTTTCAATCTCTAATTACTTTTTATACATGTATTGTATTGTCATGTTTCGCTTACTTATTCATGTTTTACCATATCTGTGATATGTCATATGTTCAACTGTAAAGCGCCTTTGAGCGCATACCCTATTATGAAAAGGGCGCTATATAAATGTGGTATATTATTATTATTATTTTACTAGATCACCAGGTTTCTAGCACACTAGATAACTAGGTTGCTAGCTCACTATATAACTAGGTTGCTAGCTCACTAGATAACCATATTGCTAGCTCACTATATAAATAGGTTGCTAGCTCACTATATAACTAGGTTGCTAGCTCACTAGATAACCATGTTGCTAGCTCACTATATAACTAGGTTGCTAGCTCACTAGATAACCAGGTTGCCAGCTCACTATATAACTAGGCTGGTAGCTCACTATATAACTAGGCTGGTAGCTCACTAGATATCCAGGTTGGTAGCTCACTAGATAACTAGGTTGTTAGCTCACTAGATAACCAGGTTGCTAGCCACTATATAACTATGTTGCTAGCTCACTAGATAACCAGTTTGCTAGCTCACTATATAACTAGGTTGCTAGCTCACTAGATAACTAGGTTGCTAGCTCACTATATAACTAGGTTGCTAGCTCACTATATCACTAGGTTGCTAGCTCACTAGATAACTAGGTTGCTAGCTCACTAGATATCTAGGTTGCTAGCTCACTAGATATCTAGGTTGCTAGCTCACTATATAACTAGGTTGCTAGCTCACTAGATAACCAAGTTGCTAACTAACTAGAAAACCAGGTTGCTAGCTCGCTAGATAACCAGGTTGCTAGCTCACTATATAATCAGGTTGCTAGCTCACTAGATAACCAGGTTGCTAGCTCACTATATAATCAGGTTGCTAGCTCACTAGATAACTAGGTTGCTAGCTCACTATATAACCAGGTTGCTAGCTCACTAAATAACTAGGTTGATAGCTCACTATATAACTAGGTTGCTAGCTCACTAGATAACCAGGTTGCTAGCTCACTATATAACTAGGTTGCTAGCTCACTAGATAACTAGGTTGCTAGCTCACTAGATAAGTAGGTTGCTAGCTCACTAAATAACTAGGTTGCTAGCTAACTATATAACTAGGTTGCTAGCTCACTAGATAACTAGGTTGCTAGCTCACTATATATCTAGGTTGCTAGCTCACTAGATAACCAGTTTGCTAGCTCACTTGCTAACTAGGTTGCTAGCTCACTATATAACTAGGTTGCTAGCTCACTAGATAACTAGGTTGCTAACTCACTATATAACTAGGTTGCTAGCTCACTAGATAACTAGGTTGCTAGCTCACTAGATAACTAGGTTGCTAGCTCACTAGATAACTAGGTTGCTAGCTCACTATATAACTAGGTTGCTAGCTCACTAGATAACTAGGTTGCTAGCTCACTATATAACTAGGTTGCTAGCTAACTAGATAACTAGGTTGCTAGCTCACTATATATCTAGGTTGCTAGCTCACTAGATATCTAGGTTGCTAGCTCACTATATTACTAGGTTGCTAGCTCACTAGATAACCAGGTTGCTAGCTCACTAGATAACCAGGTTGCTAGCTCGCTAGATATCCAGGTTGCTAGCTCACTATATAATCAGGTTGCTAGCTCACTAGATAACTAGGTTGCTAGCTCATTAGATAAATAGGTGCTAGCTCACTATATAACCAGGTTGCTAGCTCACTATATAACTAGGTTGCTAGCTCACTAG
>CM026395.1:1620346-1644465 GCA_014843695.1 Archivesica marissinica | reverse complement strand
CATCCTTACCCCTTGACGTTGTATCATCCTTACCCCTTGACGTTGCATCATCCTTACCCCTTGACGTTGCATCATCCTTACCCCTTGACGTTGCATCATCCTTACCCCTTGACGTTGTATCATCCTTACCCCTTGACGTTGCATCATCCTTACCCCTAGACGTTGCATCAAGAGACTCGTAATATGTGTTTGGTTTGTGTTGGGGGCACACCAACAGCATTGGTGGGTGAACACCCCGGGTGCACTCCCAATAGTACATCTGTCACAGACGATGGACACCCGGGTCTCACACTTCGACACTGCCAATGGGATTCGAAACTACAGCGGTGAAAGGCAAGTGATTGGAGGTAAATGACCTTAACCACTCGGCCAAGTAGGCACCAATGACCCGTCCTATATTGTATCTGTATTGGCAGAGTGAGCTATGTAGCATGATCTAATTCGCTAATACAAAATGTACGCCAATATAAAGTAGCCTCCCTTTGTCACCATTTTCAATTGCCACAAGTTACACCGGCAATGTGGGTCTTTGAATTTACATTAATGGTTATACGTCGGGCTTATGCGATCAGGGGATACAATGTGTCTATCTTGAAACAATATCATTTAAACCTAGATTCTAAAGTTGAATATATCAGGGGGTTGAGCTAGAGCAAATATCAAGCTCAACCAATCAAACTTGAGAAAAGGTTTCTATCATCCCAATCTGATTCTAAATTGCACTTATATTCTACTCGTTGATAGGCTATATGTACGCTATTAGCGGAACGTAGTGGATACATGAATATTTATTGTAAAGAACGTAATGGATACATGTATATATATTGTAAATAACGTAGTGGATACATGTATATATATATTGTAAAGAACGTAGTGGATACATGTATATATATTGTAAAGAACGTAGTGGATACATGTATATATATATATATTGTAAAGAACGTAGTGGATACCTGTATATATATTGTACAGAATGTAGTGGATACATGTATATATATATTGTAAAGAACGTAGTGGATACATGTATATATATTGTAAAGAACGTAGTGGATACATGTATATATATATATATATTGTAAAGAACGTAGTGGATACCTGTATATATATTGTACAGAACGTAGTGGATACATGTATATATATATTGTACAGAATGTACTGGATACATGTATATATATATTGTACAGAACGTACTGGATACATGTATATATATATTGTACAGAATGTAGTGGATACCTGTATATATATTGTACAGAACGTAGTGGATACATGTATATATATATTGTACAGAACGTAGTGGATACCTGTATATATATTGTACAGAATGTAGTGGATACATGTATATATATATTGTACAGAACGTAGTGGATACATGTATATATATTGTACAGAACATAGTGGATACATGTATATATATATATTGTACAGAACGTAGTGGATACATGTATATATATTGTACAGAATGTAGTGGATACCTGTATATATATTGTACAGAACGTAGTGGATACATGTATATATATTGTACAGAACGTAGTGGATACATGTATATATATATTGTACAGAACGTAGTGGATACCTGTATATATATTGTACAGAACGTAGTGGATACATGTATATATATATTGTACAGAATGTAGTGGATACATGTATATATATATTGTACAGAATGTAGTGGATACATGTATATATATATTGTACAGAATGTAGTGGATACATGTATATATATATTGTACAGAATGTAGTGGATACATGTATTATATATTGTACAGAAGTAGTGGATACTGTATATATATTGTACAGAACGTAGTGGATACATGTATATATATTGTACAGAACGTAGTGGATACATGTATATATATATTGTACAGAACGTAGTGGATACATGTATATATATTGTACAGAACGTAGTGGATACATGTATATATATTGTACAGATCGTAGTGGATACATGTATTGTAAGAACGTAGGATACATGTATATATATTGTAAAGAACGTAGTGGATACATGTATATATATTGTAAAGAACGTACTGGATACATGTATATATATTGTAAAGAACGTAGTGGATACATGTATATATATTGTAAAGAACGTAATGGATACATGTATATATATTGTAAAGAACGTAATGGATACATGTATATATATTGTACAGAACGTAATGGATACATGTATATATATTGTAAAGAACGTAGTGGATACATGTATATATATTGTAAAGAACGTAATGGATACATGTATATATATTGTACAGAACGTAATGGATACATGTATATATAGTGTACAGAACGTAGTGGATACATGTATATATATTGTAAAGAACGTAGTGGATACATGTATATATATTGTAAAGAACGTACTGGATACATGTATATATATTGTAAAGAACGTAGTGGATACATGTATATATATTGTAAAGAACGTAATGGATACATGTATATATATTGTAAAGAACGTAATGGATACATGTATATATATTGTACAGAACGTAATGGATACATGTATATATATTGTAAAGAACGTAATGGATACATGTATATATAGTGTAAAGAACGTAATGGTAGTATATATACAGTATATATACAGTTTATCATCATAACATGTGATGTATGGCAAACTATACAAAAATAAATAGTTGATGAATGGTGGCCATTTTGTTTTTTTAATTTTTGAAAGGGAAAACTGAAATATTCAGCAGATTTGGAACCCAAATTATGCTAAAACAAGTGTATGCCATATTCGACTAATAAATGCCTAGGGGTGTTGCCTTTTGAGATTTCCCGATCAGTCTATAACGTAGTGGATACATGTATATGTGTGTGACTCTATATATAATTAATGAATAATCAGATTTTAATGAGAATGACTTGAGGTATAGATTATATTATTATAATTCATATAGATCTAGGTCAGTGGACAGCCATTGTCGTCTTAATGAAGTAGGTACACACTATATATATATATATATATATAGACAAGTAGGTACACAATAGGTAGACAATAGTGGATAGATACAAACAGGACATCACAAGTATTTACAATTTAATCCAGAGTAGAGTATGAATTTATTCTGAATTACTAGGAATATAGTTTATACAATATTTAGATCCGAGTAACATTGATGTACGTACCTGCCACAATACCGTCGACAATGTGAGTGTTGTTAACCTATACGTACTTACATTCAACAATCCCAACCAAGCATGTATACTCCGTGTGTCCTTGACAGGCAGAATGCTTCTATGTTTTTCAATGCAAGGGGGACAACCTATCAATATCCGGGAAATTAACGGTATCCGGACGTTTGTATTTATTCTTTTCAACGAATAAATATGAAGCGTCATCCGGAAATGGATGTTGGACGTGAGGAGATATAAATAGTTTTTAAGTTTGTATTCTTGTACAGAAACACGAATGTGCACTGTGATGCATCGACGTTCAATTATCAAAGTGATTTATGCAACCTTTTCGGACGTGTAGTTGTTGAGTGGGAAAACATGTATATTTATATATCTCGCAGCGAGCTTAAAAAAACCTATGCCTATATAATCGGTATGAAAGATATGGTTGACGTATTGATGGGCAATGTATGGCGTACATTTTAATGAAATATTTGATGAGGAAACTATTTGAGCAGAACAACGATGAACAGTTTTGACAAGGTCTACCGCGAGATGAATACACGAGCTCCGTGGCGTAATGGGTACGGAGCCCTCGTAACCGATGCACTGTAATACCGCGCTCCACTAGAACCATGATTTCCTCAAGTATTCGCCTCGTAACCGATGCACTGTAATACCGCGCTCCACTAGAACCATGATTTCCTCGAGTATTCGTCTCGTAACCGATGCACTCTAATACCTTGCTCCACTAGAACGATGATTTCCTCGAGTATTCGCCTCGTAACCGATGCACTGTAATATCGCGCTCCACTAGAACCATGATTTCCTCAAGTATTCGCCTCGTAACCGATGCACTGTAATACCGCGCTCCACTAGAACCATGATTTCCTCAAGTATTCGCCTCGTAACCGATGCACTGTAATACCGCGCTCCACTAGAACCATGATTTCCTCAAGTATTCGTCTCGTAACCGATGCACTGTAATACCGCGCTCCACTAGAACCATGATTTCCTCAAGTATTCGCCTCGTAACCGATGCACTGTAATACCACGCTCCACTAGAACCATGATTTCCTCAAGTATTCGTCTCGTAACCGATGCACTGTAATATCGCGCTCCACTAGAACCATGATTTCCTCAAGTATTCGCCTCGTAACCGATGCACTGTAATACCGCGCTCCACTAGAACCATGATTTCCTCAAGTATTCGGCTCAGGAACGTACTAATTCAACTAATAAACAAACGACATTTAGATAAAACACTATATCTTTGAATAAACATATTCTATGTGTGAGCATGCACGGAGTTCATGTTTTGGAACATTGATGTGTATGAAATGCACAGATAAATCCAGTTTGATGAAGGAAAAGCAAACATATTCTCATTGTCCACATGAGGACTCATTTTCATACGCGTGTGATCAAAGTCGAGCTATGTACAGGACATTGGTAACGAGAGTCCTGCCTCGTGGCTTGCACGTCGCAGTCAGGGCACGTCCCGTAGTATCAGCCCGGTGTACAGGGGTGTTCAGATTCAAGTATTGCTTTAGTCCCCACGGGTGTACGAGCATATCTGCATGCGTGCGTGAGTGCGCGTCGTTATTTGCTTGATGGATTCGGCTTATATACATGTATATGAACTTTTATATTATGTACCATGCTAGCGGACATGTACATGTATAAAGTTATTTTAGATACCCTAGATTATGTTGTTATTTTAGATACCCATAGATTATGTTGTTATTTTAGATACCCATAGATTATGTTGTTATTTTAGATACCCATAGATTATGTTGTTATTTTAGATACCCATAGATTATGTTGATATTTTAGATACCCTAGATTATGTTGTTATTTTAGATACCCATAGATTATGTTTTATTTTAGATACCCATAGATTATGTTGTTATTTTAGATACCCTAGATTATGTTGTTATTTTAGATACCCATAGATTATGTTTTATTTTAGATACCCATAGATTATGTTGTTATTTTAGATACCCTAGATTATGTTGTTATTTTAGATACCCATAGATTATGTTGTTATTTAAGATACATATGACCCATATATTTTTTAAATTTATTTTAGGAGTTGAAATGCTTCTCTGTGAGATAAGGTTATAGCAGTAATCTAAACAGTACATACAACTTTGTCAATATCGTTTATTTAATAGCCAAAAGAAGATTATGAATTAAGCCCCATGCACCTTGAATAGTCAATTATACTGCTCCCCTAGCATTCTTTTGTACACTTATTGAAGTGAGGGAGATGGTAGCTCAATCGTGGACCACTCTCCAGCTACATCGCTGCCAGCGTAAAGTGACTGAAGTCGATGGATTTGGCTCTAAAAGAAACCATTATGGAAATATGAACATCGCAGTATTTGTCAGCCTGTATCCACACCACACCCAATAATATCTACTATACGAGAGACACATTTGTGAACAACCGGTCATCCACAACACATTTTAATAATCGACGGGGCTTAACTACATTACAGAAACCGGCCGTAAGTCATAACGATATATAAAACACCATCACCACTCTAAATCCAAAAAATAAACAAATTTATTTTGTGTATCGTTATAAAGTTTAAGTGTGTTACAACGATGTTTTGAAAGCTTGACACCCTCCTAAGTATATTTACAAACGTTATCTGTTGTTATAACTTGTGTAACTATTGTCGCGGTACATTCATTTGGCAGTACACTACCGTCATATGGGGTGTCCCATCTATGTGAACTGGGGCTTGTCAATCTATGTGAACTGGGGCGTATCCATCTATGTGAACTGGGGCTTGTCCATCTATGTGAACTGGGGCTTGTCCATCTATGTTAACTGGGGCGTGTCCATCTATGTGAACTGGGGCTTGTCCATCTATGTGAACTGGGGCGTGTCCATCTATGTGAACTGGGGCTTGTCCATCTATGTGAACTGGGGCGTGTCCATCTATGTGAACTGGGGCGTGTCCATCTCTGTTTCTACATGTTCACACAGTGAAATAATAACTTTACGCGTGATTTGCTTTGATTTTCTGAAAATAATGAAGGCCGGTAAAATGATTTCTCTTCAGGAGGCGTTGCTCATATGGACAACCGTTGGCGACGATAAATAAACGTAAAACACACAAACATAATATCACCCCAATCAGATATCGGTGGGACTAATCAGCAATCTCCTCACATATTACAACGTTGATCAACCCAAGTTAAATGACAAGTATTTAAAATTTAATTATATCGATATATATACATATACATGTACACATCCATAACATTAGAAAGCATACATAAATAAATTAAGTAGCACATGCATGTAAACCAACTGTACGCACATGCATGTAAACCAACTGTACGCACATGCATGTAAACCAACTGTAAGCACATGTATGTACACCAACTGTAAGCACATGCATGTACACCAACTGTAAGCACATGCATGTAAACCAACTGTAAGCACATGTATGTACACCAACTGTAAGCACATGCATGTACACCAACTGTAAGCACATGTATGTACACCAACTGTAAGCACATGCATGTACACCAACTGTAAGCACATGCATGTACACCAACTGTAAGCACATGCATGTACACCAACTGTAAGCACATGCATGTACACCAACTGTAAGCACATGCATGTACACCAACTGTAAGCACATGCATGTAAACCAACTGTAAGCACATGCATGTACACCAACTGTACGCACATGCATGTACACCAACTGTAAGCACATGCATGTAAACCAACTGTAAGCACATGCATGTACACCAACTGTAAGCACATGCATGTAAACCAACTGTAAGCACATGCATGTACACCAACTGTAAGCACATGCATGTAAATCAACTGTACGCACATACATGTAAACCAACTGTAAGCACATGCATGTACACCAACTGTAAGCACATGCATGTAAATCAACTGTACGCACATGCATGCAAACCAACTATACGCACATGCATGTAAACCAACAGTAAGCACATGCATGTACACCAACTGTAAGCACAGGTATGTACACCAACTGTAAGCACATGCATGTACACCAACTGTAGGCACATGTATGTACACCAACTGTAAGCACATGTATGTAAATCAACTGTAAGCACATGTATGTACACCAACTGTAAGCACATGTATGTACACCAACTGTAAGCACATGTATGTACACCAACTGTAAGCACATGTATGTACACCAACTGTAAGCACATGTATGTACACCAACTGTAAGCACATGCATGTACACCAACTGTAAGCACATGTATGTACACCAACTGTAAGCTCATGCATGCAAACCAACTGTAAGCACATGCATGCAAACCAACTGTAAGCACATGTATGTACACCAACTGTAAGCACATGTATGTATACCAAAAGTACGCACATGTATGTACACCAACTGTAAGCACATGTATGTACACCAACTGTAAGCACATGCATGTACACCAACTGTACGCACATATATGTACACCAACTGTAAGCACATGTATGTACACCAACTGTAAGCACATGCATGTACACCAACTGTACGCACATGTATGTACACCAACTGTACGCACATGTATGTAAATCAACTGTAAGCACATGCATGTACACCAACTGTAAGCACGTGCATGTACACCAACTGTAAGCACATGCATGTATACCAACTGTACGCACATGCATGCACACCAACTGTACGCACATGCATGTACACCAACTGTAAGCACATGCATGTACACCAACTGTACGCACATGCATGCACACCAACTGTACGCACATGCATGTACACCAACTGTAAGCACATGCATGTACACCAACTGTAAGCACATGTATGTACACCAACTGTAAGCACATGCATGTATACCAACTGTACGCACATATATGTACACCGACTGTAAGCACATGTATGAACACCAACTGTAAGCACATGCATGTACACCAACTGTACGCACATGTATGTACACCAACTGTAAACACATGCATGTACACGAACTGTAAGCACATGTATGTACACCAACTGTAAGCACATGTATGTACACCAACTGTAAGCACATGCATGCAAACCAACTGTAAGCACATGCATGTACACCAACTGTAAGCACATGTATGTACACCAACTGTAAGCACATGCATGTAAACCAACTGTAAGCACATGCATGTACACCAACTGTAAGCACATGCATGTACACCAACTGTAAGCACATGCATGTACACCAACTGTAAGCACATGCATGTACACCAACTGTAAGCACATGCATGTAAACCAACTGTAAGCACATGCATGTACACAACTGTAAGCACATGCATGTAAATGTGTTGTGTGTGTGTTGTGTGTGTGTGTGTGTTGTGTGTTGTCAACTGTAAGCACATGTATGTACACCAACTGTAAGCACATGCATGTACACCAACTGTAAGCACATGCATGTACACCAACTGTAAGCACATGCATGTACACCAAACTGTAAGCACATACATGTACACCAACTGTAAGCACATGCATGTACACCAACTGTACGCACATGCATGTACACCAACTGTAAGCACATACATGTACACCAACTGTAAGCACATGCATGTACACCAACTGTAAGAACATGCATGTACACCAACTGTACGCACATGCATGCAAACCAACTGTAAGCACATGTATGCAAACCAACTGTAAGCACATGTATGTACACCAACTGTACGCACATGAATGTACACAAACTGTAAGCACATGAATGCAAACCAACTGTACGCACATGTATGTACACCAACTGTAAGCACATGTATGTACACCAACTGTACGCACATGTATGTACACCAACTGTACGCACATGTATGTACACCAACTGTAAGCACATGTATGTACACCAACTGTAAGCACATGTATGTACACCAACTGTAAGCACATGTATGTACACCAACTGTAAGCACATGTATGTACACCAACTGTAAGCACATGTATGTACACCAACTGTAAGCACATGTATGTACACCAACTGTAAGCACATGTATGTACACCAACTGTAAGCACATGTATGTACACCAACTGTAAGCACATGTATGTACACCAACTGTAAGCACATGCATGTACACCAACTGTAAGCACATGTATGTACACCAACTGTACGCACATGTAGGTACACCAACTGTAAGCACATGTATGTACACCAACTATACGCACATGTATGTACACCAACTGTACGCACATGTATATACACCAACTGTAAGCACATGTATGTACACCAACTGTACGCACATGTATGTACACCAACTGTAGGCACATGTATGTAAATCAACTGTAAGCACATGTATGTACACCAACTGTACGCACATGTATGTAAATCAACTGTAAGCACATGTATGTACACCAACTGTAAGCACATGCATGTACACCAACTGTAAGCACATGTATGTACACCAACTGTAAGTACATGTATGTAAATCAACTGTAAGCACATGTATGTACACCAACTGTAAGCACATGTATGTACACCAACTGTAAGCACATGTATGTACACCAACTGTAAGCACATGTATGTACACCAACTGTAAGCACATGTATGTACACCAACTGTAAGCACATGCATGTACACCAACTGTACGCACATGCATGTACACCAACTGTAAGCACATGTATGCAAACCAACTGTAAGCACATGTATGTACACCAACTGTAAGCACATGCATGTACACCAACTGTAAGCACATGTATGTACACCAACTGTACGCACATGTATGTACACCAACTGTAAGCACATGTATGTACACCAACTGTAAGCACATACATGTACACCAACTGTAAGCACATACATGTACACCAACTGTAAGCACATGTATGTACACCAACTGTAAGCACATACATGTACACCAACTGTAAGCACATACATGTACACCAACTGTAAGCACATGTATGTACACCAACTGTAAGCACATGCATGCAAACCAACTGTAAGCACATGCATGTACACCAACTGTAAGCACATGAATCTAACACAAAGCTACATAAACACACGAGGTAACAAAATACATCTTATATAAGGCAACAATGGCATGGCACATAGACTTCAAAGATAGTCCAGTAGTCCAGTGGTTAGCACATTGGACTGCGAATCGATGGATCGCAGGTTCGATCCCAGGTCTGACTCTTTAGGGTGGGACTTTAAACCGAGGTCTCGTGTCGGAGCTTTACATCGTGCACGTAAAAGAACTGGAGGATATTGTGGAATGGGTCTCTGTATCATTGCATTATCCTCCTAAATCTAAAATGACTAATCTTTTCAGGAGGCGTCGCTCATATGGGTAACTGGTATCGACGATAAATAAACGTAAAACACACACATAGACTCATGCAAGGAAAGGAAGAATATGTTTCTTGTACACGCTGTGTGTAGAATGCCAGTGAGTATGTCGAACTCCCGGAACCGCCCGAATCACTAGTCCGCCTCGCTGATCCAAACTCCGTAACCCGAACATGTCCTCCTTATACCACTGAAACAATACAAACAAACCACCTTCAGACAAAACGTTAAATACCAACGACACAGTAAACCAATGTAAACGGCGTGTACAGCCGGCTTGTGGACAGACAGTTATATGCCATTGAAACAGTACTGTTTGTACAGCCGACTTGTGGACAGACAGTTATATGCCATTGAAACAGTACTGTTTGTACAGCCGACTTGTGGACAGACAGTTATATGCCATTGAAACAGTACTGTTTGTACAGCCGACTTGTGGACAGACAGTTATATGCCATTGAAACAGTACTGTTTGTACAGCCGACTTGTGGACATACAGTTATATGCCATTGAAACAGTACTGTTTGTACAGCCGACTTGTGGACAGACAGTTATATGCCATTGAAACAGTACTGTTTGTACAGCCGACTTGTGGACATACAGTTATATGCCATTGAAACAGTACTGTTTGTACAGCCGACTTGTGGACAGACAGTTATATGCCATTGAAACAGTACTGTTTGTACAGCCGACTTGTGGACAGACAGTTATATGCCATTGAAACAGTACTGTTTGTACAGCCGACTTGTGGACAGACAGTTATATGCCATTGAAACAGTACTGTTTGTACAGCCGACTTGTGGACAGACAGTTATATGCCATTGAAACAGTACTGTTTGTACAGCCGACTTGTGGACAGACAGTTATATGCCATTGAAACAGTACTGTTTGTACAGCCGACTTGTGGACAGACAGTTATATGCCATTGAAACAGTACTGTTTGTACAGCCGACTTGTGGACAGACAGTTATATGCCATTGAAACAGTACTGTTTGTACAGCCGACTTGTGGACAGACAGTTATATGCCATTGAAACAGTACTGTTTGTACAGCCGACTTGTGGACATACAGTTATATGCCACTGAAACAGTACTGTTTGTACAGCCGACTTGTGGACAGACAGTTATATGCCACTGAAACAGTACTGTTTGTACAGCCGACTTGTGGACATACAGTTATATGCCACTGAAACAGTACTGTTTGTACAGCCGACTTGTGGACAGACAGTTATATGCCGCTGAAACAGTAAAACCAATGAGTTGTACAAGCCGCCATTTGGACATACATGTACCGCTGAAACAGTAAAACCAATGATTTGTACAAGCCGCCATTTAGACATACATGTACCGCTGAAACAGTAAAACCAATGATTTGTACAAGCCGCCATTTGGACATACATGTACTGCTGAAACAGTAAAACCAATGATTTGTACAAGCCGCCATTTGGACATACATGTACCGCTGAAACAGTAAAACCAATGATTTGTACAAGCCGCCATTTGGATAAATATAAATAAATGTAAAACACACACATGACACATCAGTTCTTCAGCCGATTAGTTAGAGGATAATGTTGTTGCGAAATATAATTCTCACATACCTGCTGATCCTGTATCTCTATAATGTCCAACTTCTCGTCATAGAATCCGAAATGACTACAACAGAAGATGTAGAAGGTGCATCTGTATTTTACATCATTCAGGATACTCACAGCTCAATATAGTGTTTGCTTACATTCACATAAGGAGATTAATATGGTAGTTGGGCCTCCGTGGCAGATTGGTTAAGGTATTTGGCTGCGAATCAATGTCCATCACATTCTGGAGGGTCGCCGCATTAACTAATCTGTCAGCGGTCGCCACATGAACTAAGCTGGCAGTGGTCGCCGCATGAACTAAGCTGTCAGTGGTCGCCGCATGAACTAAGCTGTCAGTGGTCGCCGTATGAACTAAGCTGTCAGCGGTCGCCGTATGAACTAAGCTGTCAACGGTCGCGGCATGAACTAAGCTGTCAGCGGTCGCCGTATGAACTAAGCTGTCAGTGGTCGCCGCATGAACTAAGCTGTCAGCGGTCGCCGTATGAACTAAGCTGTCAGCGGTCGCGGCATGAACTAAGCTGTCAGCGGTCGCCGCATGAACTAAGCTGTCAGCGGTCGCCGCATGAACTAAGCTGTCAGCGGTCGCCGCATGAACTAAGCTGTCAACGGTCGTGCATGGACTAAGCTGTCAGCGGTCGTCGCATGAACTAAGCTGTCAACGGTCGCCGTATGAACTAAGCTGTCAGTGGTCGCCGCATGAACTAAGCTGTCAGCGGTCGCCGTATGAACTAAGCTGTCAGCGGTCGCCGTATGTACTAATCTGTCAGCGGTCGTCGCATGAACTAAGCTGTCAGCGGTCGCCGTATGAACTAATCTGTCAGTGGTCGCGGCATGAACTAAGATGTCAGCGGTCGCCGTATGAACTAAGCTGTCAGCGGTCGCCGTATGAACTAAGCTGTCAGCGATCGCCGTATGAACTAAGCTGTCAGCGGTCGCCGCATGAACTAAGCTGTCAGCGGTCGCAACATGAACTAAGCTGTCAGCGGTCGCCGCATGAACTAAGCTGTCAGCGGTCGCCATATGAACTAAGCTATCAGCGGTCGCCGCAATAGTTTTTACTGTAAACAACAAAACAACCATTTATACCACATAGACTGTCAATGTGTTATTACACCATTAATACCCACCTAGACTCTCAATGTGTTATTACACCATTAATACCCACCTAGACTCTCAATGTGTTATTACACCATTAATACCCACCTAGACTGCCAAGGTGTTATTACACCATTAATACCCACCTAGACTCTCAATGTGTTATTACACCATTAATACCCACCTAGACTCTCAATGTGTTATTACACCATTAATACCCACCTAGACTGTCAATGTGTTATTACACCATTAATACCCACCTAGACTGTCAATGTGTTATTACACCATTAATACCCACCTAGACTGCCAATGTGTTAGTACACCATTAATACCCACCTAGACTGCCAAGGTGTTATTACACCATTAATACCCACCTAGACTGTCAATGTGTTATTACACCATTAATACCCACCTAGACTGTCAATGTGTTATTACACCATTAATACCCACCTAGACTGTCAATGTGTTATTGCACCATTAATACCCACCTAGACTGTCAATGTGTTATTACACCATTAATACCCACCTAGACTGCCAAGGTGTTATTACACCATTAATACCCACCTAGACTGCCAATGTGTTATTACACCATTAATACCCACCTAGACTGCCAAGGTGTTATTACACCATTAATACCCACCTAGACTGCCAAGGTGTTATTACATCATTAATACCCACCTAGACTGCCAAGGTGTTATTACATCATTAATACCCACCTAGACTGCCAAGGTGTTATTACATCATTAATACCCACTAGACTGCAAGGTGTTATTACACCATTAATACCCACCTAGACTGCCAATGTGTTATTACACATTAATACCCACCTAGACTGCCAATGTGTTATTACACCATTAATACCCACCTAGACTGCCAATGTGTTATTACACCATTAATACCCACCTAGACTGCCAAGGTGTTATTACACCATTAATACCCACCTAGACTGCCAAGGTGTTATTACACCATTAATACCCACCTAGACTGCCAAGGTGTTATTACACCATTAATACCCACCTAGACTGCCAAGGTGTTATTACACCATCATCTTTGCCACCAATCATCACCAGTTTCTTCAATCGTAGAAAATTGTTCTTGTATTCTACAACATTGATATAGAAGACGAATAATACTTCATACTGATTTGTCCAGTTTACAACGACAGTGGAAAGATATAGATTACAAATCATTACTACAATAGCTGTGGTGTTTTCAAATAAGTAACTTTAATGCTCTTAATCTTGCTCTTCATTAATACTAGCACACTTTGGGAAATATGTTCATAATTAAAGCACTCCATTCATATATGTAAGTTGAACTTTCTCTATAATTATAGTGGATAATCTGAAATCTGGTATTACCTAAATTGTTGTACTCATATACTTAAAGCAACATTACATCGCAAAAAGCAAAACAATGCACATTTTACATATATATGCATTGCTACTAACAATGTCTTCTAAAATAATTCGAACACTAACATTGAATCAATAAACAATGTTTTGTTTGTGGTCTACAAACTTTAATGTCATATAGTGGTCAGCCACGCTCCAGATTGGACGCTTGTTTATCATTGGAGTATATACTAAGCACCATTGATACTGTCGTTTAGAGATAATTTAAATCAGATTAATCTAAAAATAAATATGCACAGGCACATATTTGCGATATAGCAGTAAATATGTACAATAAATCGTGTTATTCAAGATTCACGTGCTGTATTACGCATTGATGTTGACCGTATTTACATTATTTTCTTATGTGAACAAACGTCGTATACGACGGTTGTTTGCATGTTGAAATACTCAGGTTTTGAGGGAAATATTTTGACAAAAATTACCATATGGTACGTAATTTCCGCAATGTATATGAAGTTCAGATATTGACATATTGTTTTTCGTGTGGAGGCTTGTATGTATATTTATGTGTTGTATAAAGATGAACTATTTAGTTTAAATTGGAAAATAATCATTCAACGTCTGCATTACATTCAATCAACTATAACACAATTGTATATCGATATACTGCTGCACTGCATACAGTCATTTCCAAAGACAATTAATACATATAAACACATATGCATGCAGTTAACTTGAAATTAATACAGACAAAACAACAAAATATATATGTTACAATTAGACAAAAGATTAAATTACGGAACGGAATAAAACTGACATTACTATGCATGACATAAAACGTACCTTTGCTGCTTGGGTTATATGTGTCGTTATTGAATACAGCCAGGAATGTGGAGGTTTGTCTGTACAAGTCCTGATGATTGGGGTCTGTAACCAAGATACACACAGTTACTACTGTTACTACTGTTACTACTACTACTGTTACTACTGTTACTACTGCTACTGTTACTACTACTACTGTTACTACTGTTACTACTACTACTGTTACTACTGTTACTACTACTACTGTTACTACTGTTACTACTGTTACTACTGTTACTACTGTTACTACTACTACTGTTACTACTACTACAGTTACTACTACTACTGTTACTACTGTTACTACTACTACTGTTACTACTGTTACTATACTACTGTTACTACTACTACTGTTACTACTGTTACTATACTACTGTTACTACTGTTACTACTACTACTGTTACTACTGTTACTATACTACTGTTACTACTACTACTGTTACTATGTTACTATACTACTGTTACTACTGTTACTACTACTACTGTTACTACTGTTACTACTGTTACTACTGTTACTACTACTACTGTTACTACTACTACTACTGTTACTACTGTTACTACTACTACTGTTACGACTGTTACTACTGCTACTGTTACTACTGTTACTACTACTACTGTTACTACTGTTACTACTGTTTTTGTTTTCTACTGTTACTACTGTTACTACTGTTACTTTACTACTGTTACTGTTACTTGTTACTACTACTGTTTTGTTTTTGTTTTGTTTTTGTTTGTTTACTACTACTGTTACTACTACTACTACTGTTACTACTACTACTGTTACTACTACTACTGTTACTACTACTACTACTGTTACTACTATACTGTTACTACTACTACTGTTACTACTGTTACTACTATTACTTCTACTACTGTTACTACTGTTACTACTGTTACTACTACTACTACTGTTACTACTGTTACTACTATTACTACTACTACTGTTACTACTACTACTGTTACTACTATTACTACTACTACTGTTACTACTGTTACTACTACTACTGTTACTACTGTTACTACTGTTACTACTACTACTGTTACTACTGTTACTACTACTACTGTTACTACTGTTACTACTACTACGTTACTACTGTTACTACTGTACTACTGTTACTACTGTTACTACTTACTACTGTTACTACTTTGTTTGTTTTTTTACTACTGTTACTACTACTACTGTTACTATTTCTACTACTACTGTTACTACGTTACTACTACGTTACTACTGTTACTACTGTTACTACTACTACTGTTACTACTGTTACTACTGTTACTACTACTACTGTTACTACTGTTACTACTACTATTGTTACTACTGTTACTACTACTACTACTGTTACTACTACTATTGTTACTACTGTTACTACAATTACTACTGTTAATACTACTACTGTTACTACTACTACTGTTACTACTACTACTGCTACTGTTACTATTGTTACTACTGTTACAATTACTACTGTAACTACAGTTACTACTGTTACTATTGTTACTACGTTTTGTTTTGTTTTACTACTACTACTGTTAATACTACTACTGTTACTACGTTACTACTGTTACTACTGTTACTACTGTTACTACTGTTACTACTGTTACTACTGTTACTACTGTTACTACTGTTACTACTACTACTACGTTACTACTGTTACTACTGTTACTACTACTACAGTTACTACTTGTACTACAGTTACTACTTACTACTGTTACTACTACTACAGTTACTACTACTACAGTTACTACAGTTACTACGTTACTACTGTTACTACTACTAGTTCTACAGTTACTACTACTACAGTTACTACTGTTACTACTACTACTACTACTACTGTTACTACAGTTACTACTGTTACTACTGTTACTATGTTACTACTGTTACTACTACTACAGTTACTACTGTTACTACTACTACAGTTACTACTGTTACTACTGTTACTACTACTACAGTTACTACTGTTACTACTACTACAGTTACTACTGTTACTACTGTTACTACTACTACAGTTACTACTGTTACTACTGTTACTATTGTTACTACTGTTACTACTACTACAGTTACTACAGTTACTACTACTATTGTTACTACAGTTACTACTACTACAGTTACTACTTGTTACTACTGTTATTCTACTGTTACTACTACTACAGTTACTACTGTTACTACTGTTACTATTGTAACTACTGTTACTACTACTACAGTTACTACAGTTACTACTACTACTGTTACTACAGTTACTACTACTACAGTTACTACAGTTACTACTGTTACTACTACTACTGTTACTACTGTTACTACTGTTACTACTGTTACTACTGATACTACTGTTACTACTGTTACTACTGTTACTACTGTTACTACTGTTACTACTACTACGTTACTACTACTACGTTACTACTGTTACTACTGTTACTATTGTTCTACGTTACTACTACTGTTACTACTACTACTGTTACTTGTTTTGTTGTTTTTGTTTTGTTTTGTTTTGTTACTACTGTTACTATTGTTACTACAGTTACTACTACTACAGTTACTTACTACAGTTACTACTGTTACTACTGTTACTATTGTTACTACAGTTACTACTACTACGTTACTACTACTACAGTTACTACTATTACTACTGTTACTATTGTTACTACAGTTACTACTGTTACTACTACTACAGTTACTACTGTTACTACTATTACTATTGTTACTACAGTTACTACTACTACAGTTACTACAGTTACTACTACTACTGTTACTACAGTTACTACTGTTACTACTACTACTTGTTACTACTGTTATTGTTCTACTACTACTGTTACTACTTTGTTACTACTACTACTTTTTGTTTTTTGTTTGTTTGTTTTGTTCTACTATTGTTACTACTGTTACTACTACTACAGTTACTACAGTTACTACTACTACTGTTACTACTACTACAGTTACTGCTGTTACTACTGTTACTACTGTTACTAATACTACTGTTACTACTATTACTACTGTTGCTACTACTACAGTTTCTACTGTTACTACTGTTACTACTACTACTGTTACTACTGTTACTACTGTTACTACTACTACTGTTACTACTGTTACTACTACTACTACTGTTACTACTGTTACTACTACTACTGTTACTACTACTACTGTTACTACTACTACTGTTACTACTGTTACTACTACTACTGTTACTACTACTACTACTGTTACTACTGTTACTGTTACTACTGTTACTACTGTTACTACTGTTACTACTGTTACTACTGTTACTACTACTACTGTTACTACTGTTACTACTACTACTACTACTGTTACTACTGTTACTACTGTTACTACTGTTACTACTGTTACTACTACTACTGTTACTATTGTTACTACTACTACTGTTACTACTATGTTACTACTGTTTTACTACTGTTACTACTACTACTACTGTTACTACTGTTACTACTACTGTTACTACTACTGTTACTACTGTTACTACTGTTATTACTGTTACTACTACTACAGTTACTACTGTTACTACTGTTACTATTGTTACTACTGTTACTACTACTACAGTTACTACTACAGTTACTACTGTTACTACTGTTACTACTGTTACTACTGTTACTATTGTTACTACAGTTACTACTACTACAGTTACTACTACAACAGTTACTACAGTTACTACATTTACTACTGTTACTACTGTTACTATTGTTACTACTGTTACTACTACTACAGTTACTACTTTTACTACTGTTACTATTGATACTACTGTTACTACTACTACAGTTACTACTACTACAGTTACTACTGTTACTACTGTTACTATTGTTACTACTGTTACTACTACTACAGTTACTACTGTTACTACTGTTACTATTGTTACTACAGTTACTACTACTACAGTTACTACTGTTACTACTACTACTGTTACTACAGTTACTACTACTACAGTTACTACTGTTACTACTACTACAGTTACTACTGTTACTACTGTTACTATTGTAACTACTGTTACTACTACTACAGTTACTACAGTTACTACTACTACTGTTACTACAGTTACTACTACTACAGTTACTACAGTTACTACTGTTACTACTACTACTGTTACTACTGTTATTACTGTTACTACTGTTACTACTACTACTACAGTTACTACTGTTACTATTGTTACTACTGTTACTACTGTTACTACTACTACAGTTACTACTACTACAGTTACTACTGTTACTACTGTTACTATTGTTACTACAGTTACTACTACTACAGTTACTACTACTACAGTTACTACTGTTACTACTGTTACTATTGTTACTACAGTTACTACTACTACTGTTACTACTACTACTGTTACTACTGTTATTACTGTTACTACTGTTACTACTACTACAGTTACTACTGTTACTACTGTTACTATTGTTACTACAGTTACTACTACTACAGTTACTACTACTACAGTTACTACTGTTACTACTGTTACTATTGTTACTACAGTTACTACTACTACAGTTACTACTACTACAGTTACTACTATTACTACTGTTACTATTGTTACTACAGTTACTACAGTTACTACTACTACAGTTACTACTGTTACTACTGTTACTATTGTTACTACAGTTACTACTACTACAGTTACTACAGTTACTACTACTACTGTTACTACAGTTACTACTGTTACTACTACTACTACTGTTACTACTGTTAATACTGTTACTACTACTACTGTTACTACTACTACTGTTACTACTACTAATACTACTACTACTACGTTACTACAGTTACTACTGTTACTACTGTTACTACTACTACTGTTACTACTGTTACTACTGTTACTACTACTACTGTTACTACTGTTACTACTACTACTACTACTGTTACTACTACTACTGTTACTACTACTACTACTGTTACTACTACTACTGTTACTACTGTTACCACTACTCTTACTACTGTTACTACTGTTACTACTACTACTGATACTACTGTTACTGTTACTACTGTTACTACTGTTACTACTGTTACTACTGTTACTACTGTTACTACTGTTACTACTCTTACTGTTACTACTGTTACTACTGCTACTACTTTTACTACTACTGTTACTTCTGTTACTACTACTACTGTTTTTTTGTTTTGTTTTTGTTTTTTGTTTTTGTTTTTTGTTTTTGTTTACTGTTACTACTGTTACTACTACTACTGTTACTACTGTTACTACTACTGTTACTACTACTGTTACTACTTGTTTTTGTTACTACTGTTATTACTGTTACTACTACTACAGTTACTACTGTTACTACTGTTACTATTGTTACTACTGTTACTACTACTACTAGTTACTACTACTAGTTACTACTTGTTACTACTGTTACTACTGTTACTACTGTTACTATTGTTACTACAGTTACTACTACTACAGTTACTACAGTTACTACAGTTACTACATTTACTACTGTTACTACTGTTACTATTGTTACTACTGTTACTACTACTACAGTTACTACTTTTACTACTGTTACTATTGATACTACTGTTACTACTACTACTGTTACTACAGTTACTACTGTTACTACAGTTACTACTACTACAGTTACTACTGTTACTACTACTACAGTTACTACTGTTACTACTACTACTGTTACTACTACTACTGTTACTACTACTACAGTTACAACTGTTACTACTACTACAGTTACTACTGTTACTACTACTACTGTTACTACTACTGTTACTACTGTTACTACTACTACTACTGTTACTACTACTACTGTTACTACTACTGTTACTACTACTACTGTTACTACTGTTACTACTACTACTGTTACTACTGTTACTACTGTTACTACTGTTACTAATACTACTGTTACTACTATTACTACTGTTGCTACTACTACAGTTACTACAGTTACTACTGTTACTACTGTTACTACTACTACTGTTACTACTGTTACTACTGTTACTACTACTACTGTTACTACTGTTACTACTACTACTACTGTTACTACTACTACTGTTACTACTACTACTGTTACTACTACTACTGTTACTACTGTTACCACTACTATTACTACTGTTACTACTGTTACTACTACTACTGTTACTACTGTTACTGTTACTACTGTTATACTGTTACTACTGTTACTACTGTTACTACTGTTACTACTCTTACTGTTCTACTGTTACTACTGCTACTACTTTTACTACTACTGTACTTCTGTTACTACTACTACTGTTACTACTACTACTACTGTTACTACTGTTACTACTACTGTTACTACTACTACTGTTACTATTGTTCTACTACTACTGTTACTACTAATGTTACTACTGTTACTACTACTGTTACTACTACTACTACTGTTACTACTGTTACTACTGTTACTACTACTGTTACTACTACTGTTACTACTGTTACTACTGTTACTACTGTTACTACTGTTACTACTGTTACTACTGTTACTACTACTACTACTACTACTACTACTACTACTACTACTACTACTACTACTACTACTACTACTACTACTACTACTACTACTGTTACTACAGTTACTACTGTTATTACTACTACTGTTACTACTACTACTGTTACTACTGTTACTACTACTACTACTGTTACTACTGTACTACTACTACTACTACTGTTACTACTATTACTGTTACTACTGTTACTACTGTTACTTTTACTACTTTTACTACTGTTACTACTGTTACTACTTTTACTACTTTTACTACTGTTACTACTACTACTGTTACTACTGTTACTATTGTCACTATTGTTACTACTGTTACTACTATTACCACAAAACTAACACAATCTAATCAATGCAATTAACAGTGCTTCATTTGGGACCGAATACGCATCAGATACAGTTGACCATCTACTAGTGGAAGTCGTGATAGCGCAGTGGTAGTGCGTTCGCTTCAGATGCCCTGAGTACGAGCCTCGCTGGAGCTGCGCGTGTGTGTGCGTGCGTGGTGGACAAACGGTCGCTCACACAAGATGTTTCTATTTTTAACTTGGAATGCACTGTTGGTTAATGATACAGGTAGAGTGTGCTTCCATTGATATTATTTTACTCTCTAACTGTTACTGGTGGATGCAATGGTGCCTCTCCCATCAGTAGTTGGGGCACGGGAGGGTACTAGGGTAGAACCACCGACCTTCCACTAGTCATCTGGATACCGAGCGTCCACACATGAAATAATTCGACACCACCCAGTACCCACTTGGCTCCCCATATATCTACGTAACATTGCTTTAAATAAACCAAGTACACCATTTGGTATATTAACCACAGAACGAGAGATTTAAGCAAATGGATGCGCGAAACGATGCGCATTAGCATCTCCCAGATACGGATTTATGGGAAATATATTAGTTTGGTTTGCTTTTGTTTGTTTCTTCTTCTTCTTTTCTTAAACTTTATTTATTTTACAACGACTGCGAAGCAAGTTCTAACAACTTATATTAATCACTCTCGTTGGCGTGGATGAAAGCGTAAATGTGGTCATTCGTGTGGGAGGAAACCGGAGTACCCGGAGAAAACCCACCTGTCCGATATGACGATCACCGTGCCATCTCACATATGTCCCGATCCGAGGGTGTAACCCGGGTTGCAATGGTGTTTCTTTGGCTTAACCTTAAAAGGGCTTAACATTGTCTCTGCTATGCTATTTATGTTTAAAACATAAATGTTGGAGATTCAGATAATCAATAAAATATTAGAATGGTGGAACTTATACTATAGTCAGGAGGAAATTAGGGTGGACATGGAGTACATACTTTTTTATTGATTAATATGAGTTTATAAAGACCTAAGGCAACAAATTTGAAGGGTGTGCACAATTTCATCCATTGGCAATATTTAAAATCCAAAATGGCCGCCGTCACCCCCCCCCCGAAATAATTAAAATGACCATAGCTCTTTAAGTATTTGTGATAGAGACATAATATGAGCTCTATACCAATGTTTTTAAGCATGAGGAATCTACTGGAAGGGTTATTTATGTGATCAGACTATTATTATTTAATCCATTGGCATTTCATAAAATCCGAAATAATAACAAACAAAATCATTAAAATGGCCATAACTCTTTAAGTATTTGTCATAGAGACATACATTTGGGCTCTATACTCAGGTTTTCAAGCATAAGGAATCTACTGGAAGTATTATTATATTATTTATGTGATTGTGACTATAATACCATAAACATCAAATGGCTGCTCTCCCCCACCTCCGAATACATTAAAATGTCCACAGTAATTGTGGTAAAGACCCAACTTTGGGCTCATTTTAATTTTGTATTTTCAATTAAAGTTATTTGTACTACTACCAACAAAATGAATTATTCCGATGTCATATCATTATCATCATCTGGTTCACCAGTAGCCTTGTCTGATTCTTCTACCTGATGTTGTGTGAGGATTCCCCACCCTCACACATACTGTGGAGCAGCTGCAAGCTGCAGTCCCACATCCATAGGTCTTACAGTTGCAGCGAATTAGCCGCAGTACAGTCACACATGTCTTAAGCAGTCAGCCAAGGGAATCACAGAAAGTGGCTGCTTAACAAGGGTGGCTGCTTAATATAGGTCAAATGTATAATAAAATAGCATATTGGGAATCTGAAAACTGGCTGTTTAATACAGGTTGGCTGCTTAATAGAGGTGACCACTAACATAAGTTTGACTGGAGGGGCGGAAAGTTTATCAGATGGTACAGTTCGTTGAAGCAGGATACCCTGGTGATCAAGCTCCCAACCATACTGTGCGTGGTCCACATTTGGTGGTGACTCTAGAAGTGCAGTCTTCCATATCGCAACTTGCAAATGGCCACTGTGGAC
>CM026395.1:1578070-1619346 GCA_014843695.1 Archivesica marissinica | reverse complement strand
ACCATTAATACCCACCTAGACTGTCAATGTGTTATTACACCATTAATACCCACCTAGACTGCCAATGTGTTAGTACACCATTAATACCCACCTAGACTGCCAAGGTGTTATTACACCATTAATACCCACCTAGACTGTCAATGTGTTATTACACCATTAATACCCACCTAGACTGTCAATGTGTTATTACACCATTAATACCCACCTAGACTGTCAATGTGTTATTGCACCATTAATACCCACCTAGACTGTCAATGTGTTATTACACCATTAATACCCACCTAGACTGCCAAGGTGTTATTACACCATTAATACCCACCTAGACTGCCAAGTGTTATTACACCATTAATACCCACCTAGACTGCCAATGTGTTATTACACCATTAATACCCACCTAGAATGCCAAGGTGTTATTACACCATTAATACCCACCTAGACTGCCAAGGTGTTATTACACCATTAATACCCACCTAGACTGCCAAGGTGTTATTACACCATTAATACCCACCTAGACTGCCAAGGTGTTATTACACCATCATCTTTGCCACCAATCATCACCAGTTTCTTCAATCGTAGAAAATTGTTCTTGTATTCTACAACATTGATATAGAAGACGAATAATACTTCATACTGATTTGTCCAGTTTACAACGACAGTGGAAAGATATAGATTACAAATCATTACTACAATAGCTGTGGTGTTTTCAAATATGTAACTTTAATGCTCTTAATCTTGCTCTTCATTAATACTAGCACACTTTGGGAAATATGTTCATAATTAAAGCACTCCATTCATATATGTAAGTTGAACTTTCTCTATAATTATAGTGGATAATCTGAAATCTGGTATTACCTAAATTGTTGTACTCATATACTTAAAGCAACATTACATCGCAAAAAGCAAAACAATGCACATTTTACATATATATGCATTGCTACTAACAATGTCTTCTAAAATAATTCGAACACTAACATTGAATCAATAAACAATGTTTTGTTTGTGGTCTACAAACTTTAATGTCATATAGTGGTCAGCCACGCTCCAGATTGGACGCTTGTTTATCATTGGAGTATATACTAAGCACCATTGATACTGTCGTTTAGAGATAATTTAAATCAGATTAATCTAAAAATAAATATGCACAGGCACATATTTGCGATATAGCAGTAAATATGTACAATAAATCGTGTTATTCAAGATTCACGTGCTGTATTACGCATTGATGTTGACCGTATTTACATTATTTTCTTATGTGAACAAACGTCGTATACGACGGTTGTTTGCATGTTGAAATACTCAGGTTTTGAGGGAAATATTTTGACAAAAATTACCATATGGTACGTAATTTCCGCAATGTATATGAAGTTCAGATATTGACATATTGTTTTTCGTGTGGAGGCTTGTATGTATATTTATGTGTTGTATAAAGATGAACTATTTAGTTTAAATTGGAAAATAATCATTCAACGTCTGCATTACATTCAATCAACTATAACACAATTGTATATCGATATACTGCTGCACTGCATACAGTCATTTCCAAAGACATGTAATACATATAAACACATATGCATGCAGTTAACTTGAAATTAATACAGACAAAACAACAAAATATATATGTTACAATTAGACAAAAGATTAAATTCCGGAACGGAATAAAACTGACATTACTATGCATGACATAAAACGTACCTTTGCTGCTTGGGTTATATGTGTCGTTATTGAATACAGCCAGGAATGTGGAGGTTTGTCTGTACAAGTCCTGATGATTGGGATCTGTAACCAAGATACACACAGTTACTACTGTTACTACTGTTACTACTGTTACTACAGTTACTACTGTTACTACTGTTACTACTACTACTGTTACTACTACTACTGTTACTACTACTATTGTTACTACTGTTACTACTACTATTGTTACTACTGTTACTACAATTACTACTGTTACTACTACTACTGTTACTACTACTACTGTTACTACTACTATGGTTACTACTACTATTGTTACTACTGTTACTACAATTACTACTGTTACTACTACTACTGTTACTACTACTACTGTTACTACTGCTACTGTTACTATTGTTACTACTGTTACAATTACTACTGTAACTACAGTTACTACTGTTACTATTGTTACTACAGTTACTACTGTTACTACTGTTACTACTACTACTACTACTGTTAATACTACTACTGTTACTACTGTTACTACTGTTACTACTGTTACTACTGTTACTACTGTTACTACTGCTACTACTACTATTGTTACTACTGTTACTACTGTTACTATTGTTACTACAGTTACTACTGTTACTACTGTTACTACTGTTACTACTGTTACTACAGTTACTACTGTTACTACTGTTACTACTGTTACTACTGTTACTACTGTTACTACTACTATTGTTACTACTGTTACTACTGTTACTACTGTTACTATTGTTACTACAGTTACTACTGTTACTACTCTTACTGTTACTACTGTTACTACTACTATGTTACTACTGTTACTACTGTTACTATTGTTACTACAGTTACTACTGTTACTACTGTTACTACTACTACTACTGTTACTACTGTTACTACTACTACAGTTACTACTACTACAGTTACTACAGTTACTACAGTTACTACAGTTACTACTGTTACTACTACTGTTAATACTACTACTGTTACTACTACTGTTACTACTACTACTGTTACTACAGTTACTGCTGTTACTACTGTTACTACTGTTACTACAGTTACTACAGTTACTACTACAGTTACTACTACTAGAGTTACTACTGTTACTACTGTTACTACTGTTACTACAGTTACTACTACTACAGTTACTACTGTTACTACAGTTACTACAGTTACTACTACTACAGTTACTACTGTTACTACTACTACTGTTACTACTGTTACTACAGTTACTACTGTTACTACTGTTACTATTGTTACTACAGTTACTACAGTTACTACAGTTACTACTACTACTGTTACTACTACTACAGTTACTACTGTTACTACTGTACTACTGTTACTACTACTACAGTTACTAATACTACAGTTACTACTGCTACTACTACTACTATTACTACAGTTACTACTACTACAGTTACTACAGTTACTACTGTTACTACTACTACTGTTACTACTGTTAATACTGTTACTATTGTTACTACAGTTACTACTACTACAGTTACTACTGTTACTACTGTTACTATTGTTACTACTGTTACTACTACAGTTACTACTGTTACTACTTTTACTATTGTTACTACAGTTACTACTACTACAGTTACTACAGTTACTACTACTACTGTTACTATTGTTACTACAGTTACTACTACTACTGTTACTACAGTTACTACTACTACAGTTACTACTGTTACTACTGTTACTACTACTACTGTTACTACTGTTACTACTGTTACTACTACTACTGTTACTACTGTTACTACTACTATTGTTACTACTGTTACTACTACTACTACTGTTACTACTACTATTGTTACTACTGTTACTACAATTACTACTGTTAATACTACTACTGTTACTACAACTACTACTGTTACTACTACTACTGCTACTGTTACTATTGTTACTACTGTTACTACTACTACAATTACTACTGTTACTACAGTTACTACAGTTACTACTGTTACTATTGTTACTACAGTTACTACAGTTACTACTGTTACTACTGTTACTACTACTACTACTACTGTTAATACTACTACTGTTACTACAGTTACTACTGTTACTACTGTTACTACTGTTACTACTGTTACTATTGTTACTACAGTTACTACTGTTACTACTGTTACTACTACTACTACAGTTACTACTGTTACTACTGTTACTACTACTACAGTTACTACTACTACAGCTACTACAGTTACTACAATTACTACTGTTACTACTACTACAGTTACTACTACTACAGTTACTACAGTTACTACAGTTACTACTGTTACTACTACTATAGTTACTACAGTTACTACTACTACATTTACTACTGTTACTACTACTACTACTACTACTGTTACTACAGTTACTACTGTTACTACTGTTACTATTGTTACTACAGTTACTACTACTACAGTTACTACTGTTACTACTACTACAGTTACTACTGTTACTACTGTTACTACTACTACAGTTACTACTGTTACTACTACTACAGTTACTACTGTTACTACTGTTACTACTACTACAGTTACTACTGTTACTACTGTTACTATTGTAACTACTGTTACTACTACTACAGTTACTACAGTTACTACTACTATTGTTACTACAGTTACTACTACTACAGTTACTACTACTACTGTTACTACTGTTACTACTGTTACTACTACTACAGTTACTACTGTTACTACTGTTACTATTGTAACTACTGTTACTACTACTACAGTTACTACAGTTACTACTACTACTGTTACTACAGTTACTACTACTACAGTTACTACAGTTACTACTGTTACTACTACTACTGTTACTACTGTTATTACTGTTACTACTGTTACTACTACTACTACAGTTACTACTGTTACTATTGTTACTACTGTTACTACTGTTACTACTACTACAGTTACTACTACTACAGTTACTACTGTTACTACTGTTACTATTGTTACTACAGTTACTACTACTACAGTTACTACTACTACAGTTACTACTGTTACTACTGTTACTATTGTTACTACAGTTACTACTACTACTGTTACTACTACTACTGTTACTACTGTTATTACTGTTACTACTGTTACTACTACTACAGTTACTACTGTTACTACTGTTACTATTGTTACTACAGTTACTACTACTACAGTTACTACTACTACAGTTACTACTGTTACTACTGTTACTATTGTTACTACAGTTACTACTACTACAGTTACTACTACTACAGTTACTACTATTACTACTGTTACTATTGTTACTACAGTTACTACAGTTACTACTACTACAGTTACTACTGTTACTACTATTACTATTGTTACTACAGTTACTACTACTACAGTTACTACAGTTACTACTACTACTGTTACTACAGTTACTACTGTTACTACTACTACTACTGTTACTACTGTTAATACTGTTACTACTACTACTGTTACTACTACTACTGTTACTACTACTACTACTACTACTACTGTTACTACTACTACTGTTACTGTTACTGTTACTACTGTTACTACTACTATTGTTACTACTGTTACTACTACTACAGTTACTACAGTTACTACTACTACTGTTACTACTACTACAGTTACTACTGTTACTACTGTACTACTGTTACTAATACTACTGTTACTACTATTACTACTGTTGCTACTACTACTGTTTCTACTACTACTGTTACTACTACTACTGTTACTTCTACTACTTTTACTACTGTTACTACTGTTACTACTGTTACTACTACTACTACTGTTACTACTACTACTGTTACTACTACTACTGTTACTACTACTACTGTTACTACTACTACTACTGTTACTACTACTACTGTTACTACTACTACTGTTACTACTACTACTACTGTTACTACTACTACTGTTACTACTACTACTGTTACTACTGTTACTACTATTACTTCTACTACTGTTACTACTGTTACTACTGTTACTACTACTACTACTGTTACTACTGTTACTACTATTACTACTACTACTGTTACTACTACTACTGTTACTACTATTACTACTACTACTGTTACTACTGTTACTACTACTACTGTTACTACTGTTACTACTGCTACTACTACTACTGTTACTACTGTTACTACTACTGTTACTACTACTGTTACTACTGTTACTACTGTTACTACTGTTACTACTACTACAGTTACTACTGTTACTACTGTTACTATTGTTACTACTGTTACTACTACTACAGTTACTACTACAGTTACTACTGTTACTACTGTTACTACTGTTACTACTGTTACTATTGTTACTACAGTTACTACTACTACAGTTACTACTACAACAGTTACTACAGTTACTACATTTACTACTGTTACTACTGTTACTATTGTTACTACTGTTACTACTACTACAGTTACTACTTTTACTACTGTTACTATTGATACTACTGTTACTACTACTACAGTTACTACTACTACAGTTACTACTGTTACTACTGTTACTATTGTTACTACTGTTACTACTACTACAGTTACTACTGTTACTACTGTTACTATTGTTACTACAGTTACTACTACTACAGTTACTACTGTTACTACTACTACTGTTACTACAGTTACTACTACTACAGTTACTACTGTTACTACTACTACAGTTACTACTGTTACTACTGTTACTATTGTAACTACTGTTACTACTACTACAGTTACTACAGTTACTACTACTACTGTTACTACAGTTACTACTACTACAGTTACTACAGTTACTACTGTTACTACTACTACTGTTACTACTGTTATTACTGTTACTACTGTTACTACTACTACTACAGTTACTACTGTTACTATTGTTACTACTGTACTACTGTTACTACTACTACAGTTACTACTACTACAGTTACTACTGTTACTACTGTTACTATTGTTACTACAGTTACTACTACTACAGTTACTACTACTACAGTTACTACTGTTACTACTGTTACTATTGTTACTACAGTTACTACTACTACTGTTACTACTACTACTGTTACTACTGTTATTACTGTTACTACTGTTACTACTACTACAGTTACTACTGTTACTACTGTTACTATTGTTACTACAGTTACTACTACTACAGTTACTACTACTACAGTTACTACTGTTACTACTGTTACTATTGTTACTACAGTTACTACTACTACAGTACTACTACTACAGTTACTACTATTACTACTGTTACTATTGTTACTACAGTTACTACAGTTACTACTACTACAGTTACTACTGTTACTACTATTACTATTGTTACTACAGTTACTACTACTACAGTTACTACAGTTACTACTACTACTGTTACTACTACTACAGTTACTACTGTTACTACTGTTAATACTGTTACTACTACTACTGTTACTACATACTACTTTACTACTACTACGTTACTACTGTTACTACTGTTACTACTACTACTGTTACTACTGTTACTACTGTTACTACTACTACTGTTACTACTGTTACTACTACTACTACTACTGTTACTACTACTACTGTTACTACTACTACTACTGTTACTACTACTACTGTTACTACTGTTACCACTACTCTTACTACTACTACTGTTACTACTACTACTGATACTACTGTTACTGTTACTACTGTTACTACTGTTACTACTGTTACTACTGTTACTACTGTTACTACTGTTACTACTCTTACTGTTACTACTGTTACTACTGCTACTACTGTTACTACTACTACTACTGTTACTACTACTACTACTGTTACTACTGTTACTACTACTACTGTTACTACTGTTACTACTACTACTGTTACTACTGTTACTACTACTACTGTTACTACTGTTACTACTGTTACTACTACTGTTACTACTACTACTGTTACTACTACTACTGTTACTACTGTTACTACTACTACTGTTACTACTACTACTGTTACTACTGTTACTACTGTTACTACTACTACTACTACTACTACTGTTACTACTGTTACTACTGTTACTACTACTACTACTGTTACTACTACTACGTTACTACTACTACTGTTACTACTGTTACTACTACTACTGTTACTACTGTTACTACTGTTACTACTACTACTGTTACTACTGTTACTACTACTACTACTACTGTTACTAACTACGTTACTACTTACTACTTTACTACTTACTACTGTTACTACTACTTACTACTGTTACTACTGTTACTACTACTACTGTTACTACTGTTACTACTACTACAGTTACTACTGTTACTACTACTACTGTTACTATACTACTACTGTTACTACTACTACTGTTACTACTACTACTACTGTTACTACTGTTACTACTACTACTGTTACTACTACTGTTACTACTGTACTACTATACCTTACTACTGTACTACTTACTACTACTATACTACTGTTACTACTGTTACACCACAACACACACACACACACACACACACACACTACTACTGTTACTACTACTACTACTGTTACTCTGCTACTACTACTCTACTACTACTGTTACTACTATACTACTACTACTACTACTGTTACTACTGCTACTACTACTGCTCTCTACTACTACTGTTACTACTACTACTCTACTACTACTCTAACACACACACACACACACACACACCCTTACTACTACTACTCTACTACTACTGTTACTACTATACTACTATGTACTACTACTGTTACTACTGTTACTACTACTGCTGCTACTACTACTACTACTTCTACTACTACTGTTACTACTATACTACTACTACTACTACTGTTACTACTGTTACTACTACTTACTACTACTACTGTTACTACTGTTACTACTACTACTACTGTTACTACTGTTACTACTGTTACTACTGTTACTACTACTACTGTTACTACTACTACTACTTTTACTACTGTTACTACTACTACTGTTACTACTGTTACTACTACTACTACTGTTACTACTGTTACTACTACTACTGTTACTACTACTACTGTTACTACTGTTACTACTACTACTACTGTTACTACTACTACTGTTACTACTGTTACTACTGTTACTACTGTCACTACTGCTTCTACTGTTACTACTATTACCACAAAACTAACGCAGTCTAATCAATGCAATTAACAGTGCTTCATTTGGGACCGAATACGCATCAGATATAGCTGACCATCTACTAGTGGAAGTCGTGATAGCGCAGTGGTAGTGCGTTCGCTTCAGATGCCCTGAGTACGAGCCCCGCTGGAGCTGCGCGTGTGTGTGCGTGCGTGCGTAGTGGACAAACGGTCGCTCACACAAGATGTTTCTATTTTTAACTTGGAATGCACTGTTGGTTAATGATACAGGTAGATTGTGCTTCCATTGATATTATATTACTCTCTAACTGTTACTGGTGGATGCAATGGTGCCTCTCCCATCAGTAGTTGAGGCACGGGAGGATAGAACCACCGACCTTCCACCAGCCATCTGGATACCGAGCGTCCACACATGAAATCATTCGACACCACCCAGTACCCATTAGGCTCCCCATATATCTATGTAACATTGCTTTAAATAAACCAAGTACACCATTTGGTATATTAACCACAGAACGAGAGATTTAAGCAAATGGATGCGCGAAACGATGCGCATTAGCATCTCCCGGATACGGATTTATGGGAAATATATTAGTTTGGTTTGCTTTTGTTTGTTACTTCTTCTTCTTTTTTTAAACTTTATTTATTTTACAACGACTGCGAAGCAAGTTCTAACAACTTATATTAATCACTCTCGTTGGCGTGGATGAAAGCGTAAATGTGGTCATTCGTGTGGGAGGAAACCGGAGTACCCGGAGAAAACCCACCTGTCCGATATGACGATCACCGTGCCATCTCACATATGTCCCGGTCCGAGGGTGGAACCCGGGTTGCAATGGTGTTTCTTTGGCTTAACCTTAAAAGGGCTTAACATTGTCTCTGCTATGCTATTAGCATGGCATATGTTTAAGACACAAATGTTGGAGATTCAGATAATCAATAAAATATTAGAGTGGTGGAACTTATACTATAGTCAGGAGGAAATTAGGGTGGAAATGGAGTACATACTTTTTTATTGATTAATATGAGTTTATAAAGACCTAAGGCAATATATTTGGAGGGTGTGCAAAATTTCATCCATTGGCATTATTTAAAATCCAAAATGGCCGCCGTCACCCTCCCCCCCCCGAAATAATTAAAATGACCATAGCTCTTTAAGTATTTGTGACAGAGACATAATATGAGCTCTATACCAAGGTTTTTAAGCATGAGGAATCTACTGGAAGGGTTATTTATGTGATTAGACTATTATTTAATCCATTGGCATTTCATAAAATCCGAAATGGCTGTCGCCAACAAACAAAATCATTAAAATGGCCATAACTCTTAGTAGTTGTCATAGAGACATACATTTGGGCTCTATACCCAGGTTTTCAAGCATGAGGAATCTACTGGAAGGGTTATTTATGTGATTGTGACTATAATACCATAAACATCAAATGGCTGCTCTCCCCCACCTCCGAAAACATTAAAATGTCCACAGTAATTGTGGTAAAGACCCAACTTTGTGCTCAATTTAATTTTGTATTTTCAATTAAAGTTATTTGTACTACTACCAACAAAATGAATTATTCCGATGTCATATCATTATCATCATCTGGTTCACCAGTAGCCTTGTCTGATTCTTCTACCTGATGTTGTGTGAGGATTCCCCACCCTCACACATACTGTGGAGCAGCTGCAAGCTGCAGTCCCACATCCATAGGTCTTACAGTTGCAGCGAATGAGCCGCAGTACAGTCACACCTGTCTTAAGCAGCCAGCCAAGGGAATCACAGAAAGTGGCTGCTTAACAAGGGTGGCTGCTTAATATAGGTCAAATGTATAATAAAACAGCATATTGGGAATCTGAAAACTGGCTGTTTAATACAGGTTGGCTGCTTAATAGAGGTGACCACTAACATAAGTTTGACTGGAGGGGCGGAAAGTTTATCAGATGGTACAGTTCGTGGAAGCAGGATACCCTGGTGATCAAGCTCCCAACCATACTGTGCGTGGTCCACATTTGGTGGTGACTCTAGAAGTGCAGCCTTCCATATCGCAACTTGCAAATGGCCACTGTGGACATTTTCAATGAATGCATCACTGGTTGGTGAAAGGGAGCAGAGTTTCACTGATGATGCACCACTCTTCCCTGTTTTTGAGTGCCACATTTTGACCCTGCTTTCTGTCATGGAGATACATGACTATGTTATCTTGGAATATCATTACATATCAGCTTTCACATCACCAGGACATTACATATCAGCCTTCACATCACCAGGATATTACATATCAGCCTTCACATCACCAGGACATTACATATCAGCCTTCACATCACCAGGATATTACATATCAGCCTTCACATCACCAGGACATTACATATCAGCCTTCACATCACCAGGATATTACATATCAGCCTTCACATCACCAGGACATTACATATCAGCCTTCACATCACCAGGATATTACATATCAGCCTTCACATCACCAGGACATTACATATCAGCCTTCACATCACCAGGATATTACATATCAGCCTTCACATCACCAGGACATTACATATCAGCCTTCACATCACCAGGATATTACATATCAGCCTTCACATCACCAGGACATTACATATCAGCCTTCACATCACCAGGATATTACATATCAGCCTTCACATCACCAGGACATTACATATCAGCCTTCACATCACCAGGATATTACATATCAGCCTTCACATCACCAGGACATTACATATCAGCCTTCACATCACCAGGACATTACATATCAGCCTTCACATCACCAGGACATTACATATCAGCCTTCACATCACCAGGACATTACATATCAGCCTTCACATCACCAGGACATTACATATCAGCCTTCACATCACCAGGACATTACATGTCAGACTTCACATCACCAACACATTACATATCAGCCTTCACATCACCAACACATTACATGTCAGCCTTCACATCACCAACACATTACATGTCATCAGCCTTCACATCACCAGGACATTACATATCAGCCTTCACATCACCAACACATTACATGTCAGCCTTCACATCACCAACACATTACATATCAGACTTCACATCACCAACACATTACATATCAGCCTTCACATCATAAACTTTCCAAAGTGAGAAACCTCCCTTCTTGGATATTTTGATAACAGTTGCCTTGCCTATACCATGCAATGAAGCTACAGTGTCTGTACCAGAGCGTCCACGAATTGCTAGAAGATCATCTGCTATGTCACTGTGTGCTTCTGCAGCGGCACGAATATATTCCACTACTTGTTCCTTCACTGGTGATGACATGATCATTGGGACAGCATTGCTACCTCTACATTTACTATTGTAGAAGTGGACAAGAAGCACAAACACATCTGTGTCATCACACACAACACAAACAGACTTGCCTGTGAGTGATAATGTGATGGCATGTTGTGTGATGAGGATATCAGCCTCCTCATGTGTGGAGCATCATGCCGGTCAATTCTCACACCACCAACTATCTCTAATGGCATGTCGCTGACACCAGCAATAGTGAGGGTGTGCATATGCGTTGCATTGCTGTAATAGTGTAATAGTCAGAATCAAGAAAGCTATCTATGAGCGTGGCATTCATTGGATCTTATTCTTTGTATTGGTAAGAATGACTTTGCTTTGATGGAGCATGCACCTCTGTGGTTAGGTTGTGTACGCGAGAATGACTTGCTTTGCTGGAGCATGCACCTCTGTGGTTAGGTTGTGTACGCGAGAATGACTTGCTTTGCTGGAGCATGCACCTCTGTGGTTAGGTTGTGTACGCGAGAATAACTTGCTTTGCTGGAGCATGCACCTCTGTGGTTAGGTTGTGTAAGCGAGTTGATCCTTGTCTCTGCATCCTTGTAAATGGTTTTATGCTGTTGGGGAAGTATCTGTTAAACACGAGGGTGACATTTGCTGTTTGGAGAGCTTGATAGACGAATACCTTACAGTTGTTCACATACACATACACATGTCAGTAGTAACTGTTGGCCAGGTGATGGCACAGAGTAGTGCAGAAATAGTACCTGTTGGCCAGGTGATGGCACAGAGTAGTGCAGAAATAGTACCTGTTGGCCAGGTGATGGCACAGAGTAGTACAGAAATAGTACCTGTTGGCCAGGTGATGGCACAGAGTAGTGCAGAAATAGTACCTGTTGGCCAGGTGATGGCACAGAGTAGTGCAGAAATAGTACCTGTTGGCCAGGTGATGGCACAGAGTAGTACAGAAATAGTACCTGTTGGCCAGGTGATGGCACAGAGTAGTGCAGAAATAGTACCTGTTGGCCAGGTGATGGCACAGAGTAGTACAGAAATAGTACCTGTTGGCCAGGTGATGGCACAGAGTAGTGCAGAAATAGTACCTGTTGGCCAGGTGATGGCACAGAGTAGTACAGAAATAGTACCTGTTGGCCAGGTGATGGCACAGAGTAGTGCAGAAATAGTACCTGTTGGCCAGGTGATGGCACAGAGTAGTACAGAAATAGTACCTGTTGGCCAGGTGATGGCACAGAGTAGTACAGAAATAGTACCTGTTGGCCAGGTGATGGCACAGAGTAGTACAGAAATAGTACCTGTTGGCCAGGTGATGGCACAGAGTAGTGCAGAAATAGTACCTGTTGGCCAGGTGATGGCACAGAGTAGTGCAGAAATAGTACCTGTTGGCCAGGTGATGGCACAGAGTAGTACAGAAATAGTACCTGTTGGCCAGGTGATGGCACAGAGTAGTACAGAAATAGTACCTGTTGGCCAGGTGATGGCAAGGTGATGGCACAGAGTAGTGCAGAAACATCATAGATCATCGTGTTTGTGATGGGGCAGTTACGTTCTGATAGTCACTTGACCTTTATGTTTGAGGGTCGATTTTGACTTAGCAGCTTTCATTCCACCCTCTGAGTTGAACATTGGTGGTGGGTATGCTGCTAACTCATATGCCAGCACATCGTCAAATTTAATATCACTTGAACTTGCAAGTAGACCAATGACACGCGCATAAATTAGTTCCTGGTCATAGACACGTTTGTTGCCCACAACACATGCTATTTCTTCACATCCATTGTGACAACCAGCTTGCAGAGATGATCATAGAAAGAACCCGGCCAACCATCCATGAAGTCTCTCATAGCTTACTGTCCAAGGCTGACTGCATCATCAGCATTGACATCAGGGTGAGCGATTTGTCCTGTGACGATGTTCATTAATGCATCATCTGGGTGAGAGACATCATCCAAGGGGTTAATTAGGACATCAGTTGTGTTACGTAGCCTCTGCCGATTAGCCTAGTATGTCTTGATTCGCGCCTCAGCTTCTTCTTTATGGTGAGTGTGAATAGTATCATAGCTCGTACATTTTGTGATACCGCCGCACTGAGGGCAAAGCTCAGGGCCCACTTCACCATCTGATGGTAGTATGTAGCCACGCCTACAGCTCCAGCTGGTCCATGCCCCAGACGCATGTATGTCGTCTCTATGAACATGTCTGTCCAAGTTGAATTATAGATGCCTGGGATCTGATGTACAAATGCATCATGCTATAGTTTCTTCATCTCTGGATGGAGGCCTTTCATGTGATACATGTAGAAGGCACCATAGCGTGCATAGTTGTGGCAGCCAGCAGAGCGAAATTAGTGTAACATTGCTTCTGCAGCAAAGAAGTGAAGAGCCCAGTTTCCCTAAGTGTCCTCCACGAGAGAAGTTCATCATTATAATAACTGTCTTGACAAGATTGTCAGTCCACATCTTTGCAGTTCTACTGCAGCTTGCTCGTGCATCAAGCACTTCAGTGAGGTGAGAGAATGAGCTAGTACCTTGCATCTGTATCACGGAGCAGGCAGCTCCTCCACTAACATCCCGAGGGCACGAAACGTTTGTGGGAGAATGAGGTAGTACCTTGCATCTGTATCACGGAGCAGGCAGCTCCTCCACTAGCATCCCGAGGGCACGGCTTGCTGTATCACATCACGGAGCAGGCAACTCCTCCACTAGCATCCCGAGGGCACGAAATGTTTGTGGGTATTTCTTCCCACTTAACATTTTATCAATGCTTCCAAATGTGCTGGCTAAAACGTCGTTCATACCACTGCCAGTCATGATGAGAGCTGTGACATGAATAAAATCCATTAGCATATGCATGCCTGCTAGCAATGGGATTAACATATACATGCCTCCTTGCACTGGGATTACATATACATGCCTGCTAGCACTGGGATTAGCATATACATGCCTCCTAGCACTGGGATTACATACACATGCCTGCTAGCACTGGGATTACATATACATGCCTCCTAGCACTGGGATTACATATACATGTCTCCTAGCACTGGGATTACATATACATGCCTCCTAGCACTGGGATTACATATACATGTCTCCTAGCACTGGGATTACATATACATGCCTCCTAGCACTGGGATTAGCATATACATGCCTCCTAGCACTGGGATTACATATACATGCCTGCTAGCAATGGGATTAGCATATACATGTCTCCTAGCACTGGGATTACATATACATGCCTCCTAGCACTGGGATTACATATACATGCCTCCTAGCACTGGGATTACATATACATGCCTCCTAGCACTGGGATTACATATACATGCCTCCTAGCACTGGGATTACATATACATGTCTCCTAGCACTGGGATTACATATACATGCCTCCTAGCACTGGGATTACATATACATGCCTCCTAGCACTGGGATTACATATACATGCCTCCTAGCACTGGGATTACATATACATGCCTCCTAGCACTGGGATTATATACATGCCTCCTAGCACTGGGATATATACATGTCTCCTAGCACTGGGATTACATATACATGCCTCCTAGCACTGGGATTACATATACATGCCTCCTAGCACTGGGATTATATATACATGCCTCCTAGCACTGGGATTAGCATATACATGCCTCCTAGCACTGGGATTACATATACATGCCTCCTAGCACTGGGATTACATATACATGCCTCCTAGCACTGGGATTAGCATATACATGCCTCCTAGCACTGGGATTAGCATATACATGCCTCCTAGCACTGGGATTAGCATATACATGCCTCCTAGCACTGGGATTAGCATATACATGCCTCCTAGCACTGGGATTACATATACATGCCTCCTAGCACTGGGATTAGCATATACATGCCTGCTAGCACTGGGATTACATATACATGCCTGCTAGCACTGGGATTACATATACATGCCTCCTAGCACTGGGATTACATATACATGTCTCCTAGCACTGGGATTAGCATATACATGCCTCCTAGCACTGGGATTACATATACATGCCTGCTAGCAATGGGATTACATATACATGCCTCCTAGCACTGGGATGATCGATTTGAAGCATGACGGCTGATGGAACAGAATGTCAATGGTAACTTTGTTGAGTCTGCTGTGAAGATAAGCAGGTCCTCACCTGAAACTCTCAAGTGACAGTCCTTTCTCTATTGCAATGTTGATGGTGTCAGGGTGAGCAGGGGTAGGAAGGCAACGTTGGTCTGCGGTGAGGGAGAATGCCTACATCACGACATAGTCTAGTGTTAAACTGTTGTGGTATTATTGTCATCTATTCACATAAATAACCCTTCCAGTAGAGTCCACATGCTTGAAAACCTGGGTATAGAGCCAAACAGTATGTGTCTATGACAACTACTTAAAGAGTTATAGCCATTTTAATGATTTTTGAGGGTGGCGCAGCCATTTTGGATTTTTAAAAATGCTGCCAATCGATGAAATAATAGTCTAACCACATAAATAACCCTTCCAGTAGATTCCTCATGCTCGAAAAACCTGGGTATAAGAGCCCACATTATGTCTCAAATACTTAAACGTTATGGCCATTTTAATGATTTCGGGGGTGGCGGCGGCCATATTCGATTTTTAAAATTGCCAATGGATGAAATTTTGGACACCCTCCAGAAATATTGTATTACGCCTTTATAAACTTGTATCAATCAACCAAAAAAGTCTGTACTCCAATTCTACCTTTACGGTCATATGACCATTATTCCTCCTGACTACTAGGCGTATTCCTATGCTCGGCGTATTTCCGGAGTATTCCTATGCTCGGCGTATTCCCGGCGTATCCCTATGCTCGGCGTATTTCCGGCGTATTCCTATGCTCGGCGTATTCCTATGCTCGGCGTATTCCTATGCTCGGCGTATTCCTATGCTCGGCGTATTCCCTGCGTATTCCTATGCTCGGCGTATTTCCGGCGTATTCCTATGCTCGGCGTATTTCCGGCGTATTCCTATGCTCGGCGTATTCCTATGCTCGGCGTATTCCTATGCTCGGCGTATTCCTATGCTCGGCGTATTCCTATGCTCGGCGTATTCCTATGCTCGGCGTATTCCTATGCTCGGCGTATTCCTATGCTCGGCGTATTCCTATGCTCGGCGTATTCCTATGCTCGGCGTATTCCTATGCTCGGCGTATTCCTATGCTCGGCGTATTCCTATGCTCGGCGTATTCCTATGCTCGGCGTATTCCTATGCTCGGCGTATTCCTATGCTCGGCGTATTCCTATGCTCGCGTATTCCTATGCTCGGCGTATTCCTATGCTCGCGTATTCCTATGCTCGGCGTATTCCTATGCTCGGCGTATTCCTATGCTCGGCGTATTCCTATGCTCGGCGTATTCCTATGCTCGGCGTATTCCTATGCTCGGCGTGCTCGCGTATTCCTATGCTCGGCGTATTCCTATGCTCGGCGTATTCCTATGCTCGGCGTATTCCTATGCTCGGCATATTCCTATGCTCGGCGTATTCCTATGCTCGGCGTATTCCCGGCGTATTCCTATGCTCGGCGTATTCCTATGCTCGGCATATTCCTATGCTCGGCGTATTCCTATGCTCGGCGTATTTCCGGCGTATTCCTATGCTCGGCGTATTCCTATGCTCGGCGTTTTCCTATGCTCGGCGTATTCCCGGCGCATTCCGTTGCATGTATCGGTAGCCTTATGCAACTGTCACGTGACTGGTCCAGCAGACGAATATAAATAAACAAATCATTGGGAGAATATCTGCACCGAAAGTGATACGGTGTAAAACAAATCTACAACTAACAAGAAACATAGTTTCTCTACCATTCTGATTAACTGATTAACCGTAACGCCAATTCAATTTGTATTCAATGATGTTACTATATCAAAATAAATTATTCAACAAGTTCTGGTGCATAAATAAAAATAACTAGTACGCCGTGCATAGGTACACTGAAGTCTTGAGTTCCTCATATAAACTGGTGCCTTTGCGATAGCTGAATTGAGCAGCAAAGTCATGTGATGAAGCTAAAACTGTCAACAAGAGTGTTTTTAAAAGTTGTTTTCACGACTTAAGAAAATAATAATATACGGCAAGGGCAATTAACAAATTTGTACTGGTGTTATATGTGGGATTTATGCCAAGCATAGGTTCCACCACTTTATATACATGTATGACATACCATTCCAATAATTGCAAATAGAAATGTTCTGCCCATCCACTGAATATGCAGCCCTACAATGTATAGAGCGATTGTTATTTGTTTGTTGAGAGCGAATGTTATTTGTCTGTTGAGAGCGATTGTTATTTGTTTGTTGAGAGCGAATGTTATTTGTCTGTTGAGAGCGATTGTTATTTGTCTGTTGGAAGCGATTATTATTTGTCTGTTGAGAGCGAATGGCATTTGTTTGTTGAGAGCGATTGTTATTTGTTTGTTGAGAGCGAATGTTATTTGTCTGTTGAGAGCGATTGTTATTTGTCTGTTGAGAGCGATTGTTATTTGTCTGTTGGAAGCGATTATTATTTGTCTGTTGAGAGCGAATGGCATTTGTTTGTTGAGAGCGAATGTTATTTGTCTGTTGAGAGCGATTGGCATTTGTTTGTTGAGAGCGAATGTTATTTGTCTGTTGAGAGCGAATGGCATTTGTCTGTTGAGAGCGATTGCCATTTGTATGTTGAGAGCGATTGTTATTTGTCTGTTGAGAGCGAATGGCATTTGTCTGTTGAGAGCAATTGTTATTTGTCTGTTGAGAGCGAATGACATTTGTCTGTTGAGAGCGATTGTCATATGTCTGTTGGAAGCGATAGTTATTTGTCTGTTGAGAGCAATTGTTATGTGTCTGTTGAGAGCGAATGACATTTGTATGTTGAGAGCGAATGCCATTTGTATGAGAGCGATTGTTATTTGTCTGTTGAGAGCGATTGTTATTTGTCTGTTGAGAGCGATTGTTATTTGTCTGTTGAGAGCGATTGTTATGTGTCTGTTGAGAGCGATTGTTATTTGTCTGTTGAGAGCGATTGTTATTTGTCTGTTGAGAGCGATTGTTATTTGTCTGTTGAGAGCGATTGTTATTTGTCTGTTGAGAGCGATTGTTATGTGTCTGTTGAGAGCGATTGTTATTTGTCTGTTGAGAGCGATTGTTATTTGTCTGTTGAGAGCGATTGTTATGTGTCTGTTGAGAGCGATTGTTATTTGTCTGTTGAGAGCGATTGTTATGTGTCTGTTGAGAGCGATTGTTATTTGTCTGTTGAGAGTGATTGTTATTTGTCTGTAGGAAGCGATTGTTATTTGTCTGTAGGAAACGATTGTTATTTGTCTGTAGGAAGCGATTGTCATGTGTCTGTAGGAAACGATTGTTATTTGTCTGTAGGAAGCGATTGTTATGTGTCTGTTGGAAACGATTGTTATTTGTCTGTAGGAAGCGATTGTCATGTGTCTGTTGGAAGCGATTGGTATTTGTCAGTGGGATTATTTCTGTAGGGAGCGATTATTATTAGTCAGTGGGATTATTTCTATATGGAGCGATTGCTATTTGTCAGTGGGATTATTTCTATATGGAGCGATTGTTATTTGTCCGTAAGGAGCGATTATTATTTGCCATTGGGTTTATTACATTTCATATTTAGCACACTCATGGGAAACATGGTTCAGCCCGAGGTGCTTAGCCCATTATAGTCAATATAAGTTCATGATTTACTTCAATGAAACCTACAACCTTATGATGCATGAGGGATATATGTATGCAATCAGGTGCATGAGGGATCTATGTATGCAATCGGCTGCATGAGGGATATATGTATGCAATCGGCTGCATGAGGGATATATGTATGCAATCAGGTGCATGAGGGATATATGTATGCAATCAGGTGCATGAGGGATATATGTATGCAGTCAGGTACATGAGGGATATATGTATGCAATCAGGTGCATGAGGGATATATGTATGCAATCAGGTGCATGAGGGATATATGTATGCAATCGGCTGCATGAGGGATATATGTATGCAATCGACTGCATGAGGGATATATGTATGCAATCAGGTGCATGAGGGATATATGTATGCAGTCAGGTACATGATGGATATATGTATGCAATCAAGTACATGAGGGATATATGTATGCAATCAGGTACATGAGGGATATATGTATGCAATCAGGTACATGAGGGATATATGTATGCAATCAGGTGCATGAGGGATATATGTATGCAATCAGGTACATGAGGGATATATGTATGCAATCAGGTGCATGAGGGATATATGTATGCAATCAGGTACATGAGGGATATATGTATGCAATCAGGTGCATGAGGGATACATGTATGCAATCGGCTGCATGAGGGATATATGTATGCAATCGGCTGCATGAGGGATATATGTATGCAATCAGGTGCATGAGGGATATATGTATGCAATCAGGTGCATGAGGGATATATGTATGCAATCAGGTGCATGAGGGTTATATGTATGCAATCAGGTGCATGAGGGATATATGTATGCAATCAGGTGCATGAGGGATATATGTATGCAATCAGGTGCATGAGGGATATATGTATGCAATCAGGTACATGAGGGATATATGTATGCAATCAGGTGCATGAGGGATATATGTATGCAATCAGGTGCATGAGGGATATATGTATGCAATCAGGTGCATGAGGGATATATGTATGCAATCAGGTGCATGAGGGATATATGTATGCAAGCGGCTGTCTATGAGCTGGGTACGAGGTTATACAACTTTGCTCACATCTCAAACTCGCATTAAAGACATTTCATTGTTTGAATCTGCTAAACATTCAGATGTTATAAAACTCTCAAACTAAGTCTCAAGCTTCTGGTTTGTTTAGCCAACAGTAAGACTCGAGCTCGAGTTTGAGATCTAAGAAAAGTTTTATAACTTCCGATGTTCAAAGCTTGAGAATGAGTTTGAGATTGGAGACAGTTTTATTATCTCGGAGTCTGTCGTTTTTGTTTTAATTTCTTGTTTATAGCAAGACGGACATGAGTAATCAACGTAACATTGCAGTTAAGGTCCTCCATTTATCAACATCCATACATTTACAGTTACGATACCAAACTTGATTATGTCCGATTAGCGCAGTTGTTAGCGCGCTCGCTTCACATCAATGCAACCCTGGTTCGATCCTCCGACCGGGAAGTATGTGAGATGGTATGGTGGTCGCCAGATCGGACAGGTGGGTTTTCTCCGGGTACTCCGGTTTCCTCCCACACGGATGATCACATTTACGCTTTCATCCGCGCCGACGAGAGTGATTAATATAAGTTGTTAGAACTTGCTTCGCAATCGTTGTAAAATAAATAAAGTTTAAACTAAAGTTGAGTTTCGCATTTACATTCTGCATAATCGTATTTATTACCTATGATGTCACAGTTCACAAATCAAAATGTGAAATTGGGATTTTATTAGGGTCAGAGGGAGGATCGAACCTGCGATCCCTGGAATACCAGTCCAACGTGTTAGCCACTGGACTACAGATCCGTCGGTTATTATGGATACAATCAAAGTATAGTCTACAACAGAGGAAACAGACTTTGGTCACAGATGGTTTACATGTAGGACTGTGAATCCAGGAATGGAAGGTTCGATCCACCGCCTGACCCTAATAATATTAACAGTCTTTCAGATGGGACTATAAAACGAGGTCTCGTGTCGGTGCTTTAAACCGTGCACATAAAAGAACCAGATTAGCCTCTGTAATGGATATCTGTCTGTATCATTGCACTATCCTCCACAATCTAAAATGATCCCTTCAGGAGGCGTTGCTCATATGTCAGTATCGACGATAAATCACACTTTGGTTAGAGTTAAAGTGATAATCTCACCTGTATATGTCGTCTCGAAACATCTCCGGGAACACGTATTTAGTATATTTAGTATCTGAAAATAATAATAATAATAATAGTAATAATAATAACAACGACCTTACGAGAAAACTCTTTTGAAAGTTAACAAAGCACACCCAAGAGTTGGTGATAAGCAAATCCCACGGATTGACGAAGATGCGTGCAAAGAACGAGGCTATGTATTTTTAATATGATTGTTTAAATTTGTATTTTCATTATATGTAGGTACATAGCTGATACTTGAATAAAGATGAAAACTGTTACGCGTACACTTCTCTGTTGATAAACATAATATTTACATCGCTATTGCATTTCCTTCGATGAACGTATATGCCCTGTGTGTATCTATGTTCGTGTGAATTTCCTCACTAATGATATAGAGCTGCCATGGACATGCGCACTCGAAGCCCCGTCATGCGCACTCGAAGCTCCGGCATGCGCACTCGAAGCCCCGTCATGCGCACTCGAAACTCCGGCATGCGCACTCGAAGCTCCGACATGCGTACTCGAAGCTCCGTCATGCGCACTCGAAGCCCCATCATGCGCACTCGAAGCTCCGACATGCGCACTCGAAGCTCCGACATCCGCACTCGCAGTGTTAGGCAGCGCAACATAAAGCTAGAACGCCAGCAAGTAGCTCAATTAAAGAATGTCTCCACACTAATTATAAACGTGCCCAATGTACTTCATATCCCGATGGAAACTATTAACAATACATTACTTATTTGCACTATCAATGAATATAAAAGAAAGGGACACACTCATCGGACAGCAATTCACAATGTTACTATGACATAGCTATAATACATTGTATATTAATTATTTAAAAATCAAAATTTAATTCCATAAAGAAAAATTATAAAATACAAATCAACACATTATTTAATATTCTAACACGACCCAGCTAATAACATACATACTTCTAGAGTAAAATCTACCTCGGGTTATTCTGCGATATACCTACCTTGAACTATGATGCGCGCGCACCGTGTTTTGGCTATTCTATTTATACAATGCGTGTAAAGTTTTAGGAATGAAAGTCACGTGATGTTTGTAAATACTACCATGGGAATTCACGGAAGTGAGCTATTTTTGGAATCAGATAATCTCTTGTCCGTCTTGTTTTTCTATTAAGTAACGTTTCAGTTACTATTCTGTCAGTTTTATTTGACAAAATAAATAACATTATTGATCAGTTACAACTTTTGTATCGCGGGAGGAAATTTCGAAAGCCAAATGAACAGCGTTTGAAGAAAGTACTCCTTTGATTCTCGTCTAAAATTATTAGAAGTAAGTCGTGTTAGAATCGAAATAATAAAATATCAACAGTGGTATATCGCAGAATAACCCTCGTTTCAACCGTGGTATATCGCAGAATAACCCTCGTCTGTCGTTCTTATGTGTAGAAATATATCACTCAGGCCTTCGGCCATCGTGATATATTCTACGCATAAGAACTTCAAACTCGGGTTATTCTGCGATATACCACGGTTGGTACTTATTATTTCTTAAGTAATAAACTCATAATTATAAATTAGGAAATGAATAGAATACAAGTCCCAACTTACAATGCATATTTAAGGATTTTACTATAATAAATATGTAACGTGAATCGATGCTTATAGAATATAAATAAATACTTATAATGCAAATGAATAAATATAGCGAAGACATGACGTAGTCATTTATCTCGGCTAATCATTGTAATGCCCGCACATTTATCTCGGCTAATCATTGTAATGCCCGCACATTTATCTCGGCTAATCATTGTAATGCCCGCACATTTATCTCGGCTAATCATTGTAATGCCCGCACATTTATCTCGGCTAATCATTGTAATTCCCGCACATTATCTCGGCTAATCATTGTAATGCCCGCACATTTACTCGGCTAATCATTGTAATTCCCGCACATTTATCTCGGCTATCATTGTAATTCCCGCACATTTATCTCGGCTAATCATGTAATGCCCGCACATTTATCTCGGCTAATCATTGTAATTCCCGCACATTTATCTCGGCTAATCATTGTAATGCCCGCACATTTATCTCGGCTAATCATTGTAATTCCCGCACATTTATCTCGGCTAATCATTGTAATGCCCGCACATTTATCTCGGCTAATCATTGTAATGCCCGCACATTTATCTCGGCTAATCATTGTAATGCCCGCACATTTATCTCGGCTATAATCATTGTAATGCCCGCACATTTATCTCGGCTATAATCATTGTAATTCCCGCACATTTATCTCGGCTAATCATTGTAATGCCCGCACATGATCTATACGACTAGCAATAATAACGGTACATTTGTAGAAATATAGCTTTTTCTGATACAGAAAAGAGTAACGAAGTTTGATTGTTCGATCCTCAATCCAACCATAACAGTATGAACAGTAATGTGGGCTGGACAGCCAGTACATTGATGTCTTATGTATCTACGCAAAGGACCTAACATGTAAAAGAACTAGGGAGCTCAAGCTACGGTAACAGTTTCAACTGATGTAAACAATTATAGGAAAAAGGCAGGTATCAAACAGCTTGGTCTAAGAGAGATAATCCAACTAAACTAAAATGGAATGGTAAACAAGGGAGATAAAACCAGATAATGTTCCATAAAAGTTGGGACATATCTGGAATTGGGAAATCTTCGGTATCTTGCACTATCCTCAAAACAATAAACTAATATATTTCTAGGTCGTCGTACCGACACGATGAAAAATAAACGTTTAAATAATAAACAAAACTACAACCAAAGTGTCCAGTCTGTAGAGAAATAAGGGAGATAACAAATGTAAAACATACCACCAAATTGTCCCGACTGTGGATACCTAAGGGAGATAAAAATGTAAAACATACCGCCTAATTGTACTGACTGCGGAGCAATAACGGAGATAAAAATGTAAAACATACCACCAAAATGTACTGACTGTGGAGAATTCAGTGAGATAAAAATGTAAATATTCCGCCAAGTTGGTCTGTCTGACTGTGGAGAACTAAGGGAGATAAAATGTAATCCTACGGCGGTGAAATTGTCCTGATCGGGGAGAAAAAACTGTAAAACAGTCCGCTGTTCCCATTGTGAAGAACTAAGGGACATAAAAATGTCAAACATACCGCCAAATTGTCCCGACTGTGGAGCACCAAGGGAGATAAATGTGTCAACATTATGTTTAAACTTTTCCAACACGCCTCGGCACACTAATCCTCCTAAAATAGAACACAATAAGCATTCGCTAAACAAACATATGGTCTCGGTATTAAACATATATTTATATGACGGATCAGGTAAACTATATCAACGCCTGTACCCAGGCTACCTTGGCATATAAAGTCCGATTTATCCTGAAATATATACTAGTCATTTTAGTTGGAATCCTGTTGTTCCAAATATAACCAGATGTTGTGGTATGATAAAAACTTTATTTATCAAAATGGTGTTAATTATTTAATTAATAACGATTGTTAACAGTAAAGTACCCATTGTATATACAGTCAAACCAAAGGAAATGGCAACACGTGGTCTCTAAGCAGGAATGGTCTCTTAATACAGGCTAATGTGTTCCTTAGCAACACAAACAGGAACTGAAAAAGTGGACTCTTAATACAAGTGATCTCATAATAGGCGTGGTGTTTCGAGCAAGTTTAATTATACAATATGTAGTTAGCGTAGACGGTCTATCCAGTGTAATTATACAATGTGTAGTTAGTGTAGACGGTCTATCCAGTTTAATTATACAATGTGTAGTTAGTGTAGACGGTCTATCCAGTTTAATTATACAATGTGTAGTTAGTGTAGACGGTCTATCCAGTTTAATTATACAAGGTGTAGTTATTGTAGACGGTCTATCCAGTGTAATTATACAAGGTGTAGTTAGTGTAGACGGTCTATCCAGTTTAATTATACAAGTGTAGTTAGTGTAGACGGTCTATCCAGTGTAATTATACAATGTGTAGTTAGTGTAGACGGTCTATCCAGTGTAATTATACAATGTGTAGTTAGTGTAGACGGTCTATCCAGTTTAATTATACAAGGTGTAGTTAGTGTAGACGGTCTATCCAGTTTAATTATACAATGTGTAGTTAGTGTAGACGGTCTATCCAGTTTAATTATACAATGTGTAGTTAGTGTAGACGGTCTATCCAGTGTAATTATACAATATGTAGTTAGTGTAGACGGTCTATCCAGTTTAATTATACAATGTGTAGTTAGGTAGACGGTCTATCCAGTTTAATTATACAATGTGTAGTTATTGTAGACGGTCTATCCAGTTTAATTATACAAGGTGTAGTTAGTGTAGACGGTCTATCCAGTTTAATTATACAATGTGTAGTTATTGTAGACGGTCTATCCAGTTTAATTATACAATGTGTAGTTAGTGTAGACGGTCTATCCAGTTTAATTATACAATGTGTAGTTAGTGTAGACGGTCTATCCAGTGTAATTATACAAGGTGTAGTTAGTGTAGACGGTCTATCCAGTGTAATTATACAAGGTGTAGTTAGTGTAGACGGTCTATCCAGTGTAATTATACAAGGTGTAGTTAGTGTAGACGGTCTATCCAGTGTAATTATACAAGGTGTAGTTATTGTAGACGGTCTATCCAGTTTAATTATACAATGTGTAGTTAGTGTAGACGGTCTATCCAGTTTAATTATACAAGGTGTAGTTAGTGTAGACGGTCTATCCAGTTTAATTATACAAGGTGTAGTTAGTGTAGACGGTCTATCCAGTTTAATTATACAAGGTGTAGTTATTGTAGACGGTCTATCCAGTGTAATTATACAATGTGTAGTTATTGTAGACGGTCTATCCAGTTTAATTATACAAGGTGTAGTTATTGTAGACGGTCTATCCAGTGTAATTATACAAGGTGTAGTTAGTGTAGACGGTCTATCCAGTGTAATTATACAAGGTGTAGTTAGTGTAGACGGTCTATCCAGTTTAATTATACAAGGTGTAGTTAGTGTAGACGGTCTATCCAGTTTAATTATACAAGGTGTAGTTAGTGTAGACGGTCTATCCAGTTTAATTATACAAGGTGTAGTTAGTGTAGACGGTCTATCCAGTGTAATTATACAAGGTGTAGTTAGTGTAGACGGTCTATCCAGTGTAATTATACAAGGTGTAGTTAGTGTAGACGGTCTATCCAGTTTAATTATACAAGGTGTAGTTAGTGTAGACGGTCTATCCAGTTTAATTATACAAGGTGTAGTTAGTGTAGACGGTCTATCCAGTGTAATTATACAAGGTGTAGTTAGTGTAGACGGTCTATCCAGTGTAATTATACAAGGTGTAGTTAGTGTAGATTGTCTATCCAGTTTAATTATACAAGGTGTAGTTAGTGTAGACGGTCTATCCAGTTTAATTATACAAGGTGTAGTTAGTGTAGACGGTCTATCCAGTGTAATTATACAAGGTGTAGTTAGTGTAGACGGTCTATCCAGTGTAATTATACAAGGTGTAGTTAGTGTAGACGGTCTATCCAGTTTAATTATACAAGGTGTAGTTAGTGTAGACGGTCTATCCAGTTTAATTATACAAGGTGTAGTTAGTGTAGACGGTCTATCCAGTGTAATTATACAAGGTGTAGTTAGTGTAGACGGTCTATCCAGAGTCAATAACGATGAGAAAAAGGGTGAACATTGTGGTGCAAAGGAATAACGATAATATCAGAGGAAACCAATGGAGAGATACACAGCCGTCTGACTGCTCTAGTTTTAAATGTGATGTTAATGTAGCATTTTGTTTCCTCTCGACGAGCTCTTATACTTGTGCAAGTGGCTTGCAATTGATTGTGGAACTTCTATACGTAGGAGAACCCCACTGTGCATAATGTTCTATGTGTGCCCTTAATGGTTTAGTTTAATCTGCTTAATGTTCGATCATTACCTGGCGATGATCTCAATATTACCCATAATGCAGTTAGAAGGTCGTGTAATTGAACAATGACACCCCGTCACTACCAAAACGTACAAGTACAAACGTACCTACAAACATACTATACTATATATACAAAACAATATGGCTTCTTAAAGACCGCAAAACTGGCTAGTGTGTTTAGCTGCATTCGTATTATTTTCATTGTAAGTGCATTAAAAAAGCTGTCTACTTTTATTTTTAACGGTAATGGTTTAAATGTACCTATTCATGAACTGTTCATAAATAGTTAAATACTCTCGGCTTCATGTTTATTTAAATACATGTATGTACTGAATATTGGAATATGTTGTATGTACTGAATGTTGGAATATGTTGTATGTACTGAATGTTGGAATATGTTGTATGTACTGAGTGTTGGAATATGTTGTATGTACTGAATGTTGGAATATGTTGTATGTACTGAATGTTGGAATATGTTGTATGTACTGAATGTTGGAATATGTTGTGTGTACTGAGTGTTGGAATATGTTGTGTGTACTGAGTGTTGGAATATGTTGTATGTACTGAGTGTTGGAATATGTTGTGTGTACTGAGTGTTGGAATATGTTGTATGTACTGAATGTTGGAATATGTTGTATGTACTGAATGTTGGAATATGTTGTGTGTACTGAGTGTTGGAATATGTTGTATGTACTGAATGTTGGAATATGTTGTATGTACTGAATGTTGGAATATGTTGTGTGTACTGAGTGTTGGAATATGTTGTGTGTACTGAGTGTTGGAATATGTTGTATGTACTGAATGTTGGAATATGTTGTGTGTACTGAATGTTGGAATATGTTGTAAGTACTGAATGTTGGAATATGTTGTATGTACTGAATATTGGAATACATGCATGTACCTAATGCATCAATATATACATGTACCATGCATCAATGTATACATGTACCATGCATCAATGTATACATGTACCATGCATCAATGTATACATGTACCATGCATCAATGTATACATGTACCATGCATCAATGTATACATGTACCATGCATCAATGTATACATGTACCATGCATCAATGTATACATGTACCATGCATCAATGTATACATGTACCATGTACCATGCATCAATGTATACATGTACCATGTACCGTGCATCAATGTATACATGTACCATGCATCAATGTATACATGTACCGTGCATCAATGTATACATGTACCATGCATCAATGTATACATGTACCATGCATCAATGTATACATGTACCATGCATCAATGTATACATGTACCATGCATCAATGTATACATGTACCGTGCATCAATGTATACATGTACCATGCATCAATGTATACATGTACCGTGCATCAATGTATACATGTACCATGTACCGTGCATCAATGTATACATGTACCGTGCATCAATGTATACATGTACCGTGCATCAATGTATACATGTACCGTGCATCAATGTATACATGTACCATGCATCAATGTATACATGTACCGTGCATCAATGTATACATGTACCATGTACCATGCATCAATGTATACATGTACCATGCATCAATGTATACATGTACCGTGCATCAATGTATACATGTACCATGCATCAATGTATACATGTACCATGCATCAATGTATACATGTACCATGCATCAATGTATACATGTACCATGCATCAATGTATACATGTACCATGTACCATGCATCAATGTATACATGTACCATGCATCAATGTATACATGTACCATGCATCAATGTATACATGTACCATGCATCAATGTATACATGTACCATGCATCAATGTATACATGTACCGTGCATCAATGTATACATGTACCGTGTACCGTGCATCAATGTATACATGTACCATGTACCGTGCATCAATGTATACATGTACACCGTGCATCAATGTATACATGTACCATGTACCGTGCATCAATGTATACAACCGTGTACCGTGCATCAATGTATACATGTACCATGCATCAATGTATACATGTACCGTGCATCAATGTATACATGTACCATGTACCGTGCATCAATGTATACATGTACCGTGCATCAATGTATACATGTACCATGCATCAATGTATACATGTACCATGTACCGTGCATCAATGTATACATGTACCATGCATCAATGTATACATGTACCATGCATCAATGTATACATGTACCATGCATCAATGTATACATGTACCATGCATCAATGTATACATGTACCGTGCATCAATGTATACATGTACCATGTACCGTGCATCAATGTATACATGTACCATGTACCGTGCATCAATGTATACATGTACCATGTACCGTGCATCAATGTATACATGTACCATGTACCGTGCATCAATGTATACATGTACCGTGCATCAATGTATACATGTACCGTGCATCAATGTATACATGTACCGTGCATCAATGTATACATGTACCATGCATCAATGTATACATGTACCATGCATCAATGTATACATGTACCATGTACCATGTACCATGCATCAATGTATACATGTACCGTGCATCAATGTATACATGTACCATGTACCATGTACCATGCATCAATGTATACATGTACCATGCATCAATGTATACATGTACCATGTACCATGCATCAATGTATACGTGTACCATGCATCAATGAATACATGTACCATGCATACAGAGTATGTAGGGATCACAGTATACACATTATACTTACAGAGTATGTTGGGATCACAGTATACACATTATACTACAGAGTATGTTAGGATCACAGTATACACATTATACTTACATAGTATGTTGGGATCACAGTATGCACATTATACGTACAGAGTATGTTAGGATCACAGTATGCACATTATACTACAGAGTATGTTAGGATCACAGTATGCACATTATACGTACAGAGTATGTTGGGATCACAGTATGCACATTATACTACAGAGTATGTTAGGATCACAGTATGCACATTATACGTACAGAGTATGTTGGGATCACAGTATACAGTATACACATTATACGTACAGAGTATGTTGGGATCACAGTATACACATTATACTACAGAGTATGTTGGGATCACAGTATACACATTATACGTACAGAGTATGTTAGGATCACAGTATACAGTATACACATTATACTTACAGAGTATGTTGGGATCACAGTATACACATTATACGTACAGAGTATGTTGGGATCACAGTATACAGTATACACATTATACGTACATAGTATTTGGGATCACGATATACGTATACACATTATACGTACAAAGTATGTTAGGATCACAGTATACAGTATACACATTATACGTAGAGTATGTTGGGATCACAGTATACACATTATACGTACAGAGTATGTTGGGATCACAGTATACAGTATACACATTATACGTACAGAGTATGTTGGGATCACAGTATACACATTATACGTACAGAGTATGTTAGGATCACAGTATACAGTATACACATTATACGTACAGAGTATGTTGGGATAACAGTATACACATTATGCTTACAGAGTATGTTGGGATCACAGTATACACATACGTACAGAGTATGTTGGGATCACAGAATACACATTATACGTACAGAGTATGTTGGGATCACAGTATACAGTATACACATTATACGTACAGAGTATGTTGGGATCACAGTATACAGTATACACATTATACTTACAGAGTATGTTTGGATCACAGAATACAGTATACACATTATACGTACAGAGTATGTTGGGATCACAGTATACAGTATACACATTATACTTACAGAGTATGTTGGGATCACAGTATACACATTATACGTACAGAGTATGTTGGGATCACAGTATACAGTATACACATTATACTTACAGAGTATGTTGGGATCACAGTATACACATTATACGTACAGAGTATGTTGGGATCACAGTATACAGTATACACATTATACGTACAGAGTATGTTGGGATCACAGTATACACATTATACGTACAGAGTATGTTGGGATCACAGTATACACATTATACGTACAGAGTATGTTGGGATCACAGTATACAGTATACACATTATACTTACAGAGTATGTTGGGATCACAGTATACACATTATACGTACAGAGTATGTTGGGATCACAGTATACACATTATACGTACAGAGTATGTTGGGATCACAGTATACACATTATACGTACAGAGTATGTTGGGATCACAGTATACACATTATACGTACAGAGTATGTTGGGATCACAGTATACACATTATACGTACAGAGTATGTTAGGATCACAGTATACAGTATACACATTATATCACAGAGTATGTTGGGATCACAGTATACACATTATACGTACAGAGTATGTTGGGATCACAGTATACAGTATACACATTATACGTACATAGTATGTTGGGATCACGATATACGTATACACATTATACGTACAGAGTATGTTAGGATCACAGTATACAGTATACACATTATACGTAGAGTAAGTTGGGATCACAGTATACACATTATACGTACAGAGTATGTTGGGATCACAGTATACACATTATACGTACAGAGTATGTTGGGATAACAGTATACACATTATACTTACAGAGTATGTTGGGATCACAGTATACACATACGTACAGAGTATGTTGGGATCACAGAATACACATTATACGTACAGAGTATGTTGGGATCACAGTATACAGTATACACATTATACGTACAGAGTATGTTGGGATCACAGTATACAGTATACACATTATACTTACAGAGTATGTTGGGATCACAGATACAGTATACACATTATACGTACAGAGTATGTTGGGATCACAGTATACAGTATACACATTATACTTACAGAGTATGTTGGGATCACAGTATACAGTATACAGTATACACATTATACTTACAGAGTATGTTGGGATCACAGTATACACATTATACGTACAGATTATGTTGGGATCACAGTATACAGTATACAGTATACACATTATACGTACAGAGTATGTTGGGATCACAGTATACACATTATACGTACAGAGTATGTTGGGATCACAGTATACAGTATACACATTATACGTACAGAATATGTTGGGATAACAGTATACACATTATGCTTACAGCATATGTTGGGATCACAGTATACATATTAAACGTACAGAGTATGTTGGGATCACAGTATACAGTATACACATTATATTTACAGAGTATGTTGGGATCACAGTATACAGTATACAGTATACACATTATACTTACAGAGTATGTTGGGATCCCATTATACAGTATACACATTATACGTACATAGTATGTTGGGATCACGATATACGTATACACATTATACGTACAAAGTATGTTAGGATCACAGTATACAGTATACACATTATACGTACAGAGTATGTTGGGATCACAGTATAAACATTATACGTACAGAGTATGTTGGGATCACAGTATACAGTATACACATTATACGTACAGAGTATGTTGGGATAACAGTATACACATTATGCTTACAGAGTATGTTGGGATCACAGTATACACATTATACGTACATAGTATGTTGGGATCACGATATACGTATACACATTATACGTACAAAGTATGTTAGGATCACAGTATACAGTATACACATTATACTTACAGAGTATGTTGGGATCACATTATACACATTATACGTACAGAGTATGTTGGGATCACAGTATACACATTATACGTACAGAGTATGTTGGGATCACAGTATACAGTATACACATTATACGTACAGAGTATGTTGGGATCACAGTATACAGTATACACATTATACGTACAGAGTATGTTGGGATCACAGTATACAGTATACACATTATACGTACAGAGTATGTTGGGATCACAGTATACAGTATACACATTATACGTACAGAGTATGTTGGGATCACATATACAGTATACACATTATACTTACAGAGTATGTTGGGATCACAGTATACACATTATACGTACAGAGTATGTTGGGATCACAGTATACAGTATACACATTATACTTACAGAGTATGTTGGGATCACAGTAACAGTATACAGTATACACATTATACTTACAGAGTATGTTGGGATCACAGTATACACATTATACGTACAGAGTATGTTGGGATCACAGTATACAGTATACACATTATACGTACAGAGTATGTTGGGATCACAGTATACACATTATACGTACAGAGTATGTTGGGATCACAGTATACAGTATACACATTATACGTACAGAGTATGTTGGGATCACAGTATACACATTATACGTACAGAGTATGTTGGGATCACAGTATACAGTATACACATTATACGTACAGAGTATGTTGGGATAACAGTATACACATTATGCTTACAGAGTATGTTGGGATCACAGTATACACATACGTACAGAGTATGTTGGGATCACAGTATACACATTATACGTACAGAGTATGTTGGGATCACAGTATACAGTATACACATTATACGTACAGAGTATGTTGGGATCACAGTATACAGTATACACATTATACTTACAGAGTATGTTGGGATCACAGTATACAGTATACACATTATACGTACAGAGTATGTTGGGATCACAGTATACAGTATACACATTATACTTACAGAGTATGTTGGGATCACAGTATACACATTATACGTACAGAGTATGTTGGGATCACAGTATACAGTATACACATTATACTTACAGAGTATGTTGGGATCACAGTATACACATTATACGTACAGAGTATGTTGGGATCACAGTATACACATTATACGTACAGAGTATGTTGGGATCACAGTATACAGTATACACATTATACGTACAGAGTATGTTGGGATCACAGTATACACATTATACGTACAGAGTATGTTGGGATCACAGTATACACATTATACGTACAGAGTATGTTGGGATCACAGTATACACATTATACGTACAGAGTATGTTGGGATCACAGTATACACATTATACGTACAGAGTATGTTGGGATCACAGTATACACATTATACGTACAGAGTATGTTGGGATCACAGTATACAGTATACACATTATACTTACAGAGTATGTTGGGATCACAGTATACACATTATACGTACAGAGTATGTTGGGATCACAGTATACAGTATACACATTATACGTACAGAGTATGTTGGGATCACGATATACGTATACACATTATACGTACAGAGTATGTTAGGATCACAGTATACAGTATACACATTATACGTAGAGTATGTTGGGATCACAGTATACACATTATACGTACAGAGTATGTTGGGATCACAGTATACACATTATACGTACAGAGTATGTTGGGATAACAGTATACACATTATACGTACAGAGTATGTTGGGATCACAGTATACACATACGTACAGAGTATGTTGGGATCACAGTATACACATTATACGTACAGAGTATGTTGGGATCACAGTATACAGTATACACATTATACGTACAGAGTATGTTGGGATCACAGTATACAGTATACACATTATACTTACAGAGTATGTTGGGATCACAGATACAGTATACACATTATACGTACAGAGTATGTTGGGATCACAGTATACAGTATACACATTATACGTACAGAGTATGTTGGGATCACAGTATACAGTATACAGTATACACATTATACTTACAGAGTATGTTGGGATCACAGTATACACATTATACGTACAGAGTATGTTGGGATCACAGTATACAGTATACAGTATACACATTATACGTACATAGTATGTTGGGATCACAGTATACACATTATACGTACAGAGTATGTTGGGATCACAGTATACAGTATACACATTATACGTACAGAATATGTTGGGATAACAGTATACACATTATGCTTACAGTATATGTTGGGATCACAGTATACATATTAAACGTACAGAGTATGTTGGGATCACAGTATACAGTATACACATTATATTTACAGAGTATGTTGGGATCACAGTATACAGTATACAGTATACACATTATACTTACAGAGTATGTTGGGATCCCATTATACAGTATACACATTATACGTACATAGTATGTTGGGATCACGATATACGTATACACATTATACGTACAGAGTATGTTGGGATCACAGTATACACATTATACGTACAGAGTATGTTGGGATCACAGTATACAGTATACACATTATACGTACAGAGTATGTTGGGATCACAGTATACAGTATACACATTATACTTACAGAGTATGTTGGGATCACAGTATACACATTATACGTACAGAGTATGTTGGGATCACAGTATACACATTATACGTACAGAGTATGTTGGGATCAATACAGTATACACATTATACGTACAGAGTATGTTGGGATCACAGTATACAGTATACACATTATACGTACAGAGTATGTTGGGATCACAGTATACACATTATACGTACAGAGTATGTTGGGATCACAGTATACACATTATACGTACAGAGTATGTTGGGATCACAGTATACAGTATACACATTATACGTACAGAGTATGTTGGGATCACAGTATACAGTATACACATTATACGTACAGAGTATGTTGGGATCACAGTATACAGTATACACATTATACGTACAGAGTATGTTGGGATCACAGTATACAGTATACACATTATACGTACAGAGTATGTTGGGATCACAGTATACAGTAACATTATACGTACAGAGTATGTTGGGATCACAGTATACACATTATACGTACAGAGTATGTTGGGATCACAGTATACAGTATACACATTATACGTACAGAGTATGTTGGGTCACAGTATACAGTATACACATTATACGTACAGAGTATGTTGGGATCACAGTATACACATTATACGTACAGAGTATGTTGGGATCACAGTATACAGTATACACATTATACGTACAGAGTATGTTGGGATCACAGTATACACATTATACGTACAGAGTATGTTGGGATCACAGTATACAGTATACACATTATACGTACAGAGTATGTTGGGATCACAGTATACACATTATACGTACAGAGTATGTTGGGATCACAGTATACAGTATACACATTATACTTACAGAGTATGTTGGGATCACAGTATACACATTATACGTACAGAGTATGTTGGGATCACAGTATACACATTATACGTACAGAGTATGTTGGGATCACAGTATACAGTATACACATTATACGTACAGAGTATGTTGGGATCACAGTATACACATTATACGTACAGAGTATGTTGGGATCACAGTATACACATTATACGTACAGAGTATGTTGGGATCACAGTATACACATTATACGTACAGAGTATGTTGGGATCACAGTATACACATTATACGTACAGAGTATGTTGGGATCACAGTATACACATTATACGTACAGAGTATGTTGGGATCACAGTATACACATTATACGTACAGAGTATGTTGGGATCACAGTATACAGTATACACATTATACGTACAGAGTATGTTGGGATCACAGTATACACATTATACGTACAGAGTATGTTGGGATCACAGTATACAGTATACACATTATACGTACAGAGTATGTTGGGATCACATAGTATACACATTATACGTACAGAGTATGTTGGGATCACAGTATACAGTATACACATTATACGTACAGAGTATGTTGGGATCACAGTATACACATTATACGTACAGAGTATGTTGGGATCACAGTATACAGTATACACATTATACGTACAGAGTATGTTGGGATCACAGTATACACATTATACGTACAGAGTATGTTGGGATCACAGTATACAGTATACACATTATACTACAGAGTATGTTGGGATCACAGTATACACATTATACGTACAGAGTATGTTGGGATCACAGTATACAGTATACACATTATACGTACAGAGTATGTTGGGATCACTATACGTATACACATTATACGTACAGAGTATGTTGGGATCACAGTATACAGTATACACATTATACGTAGAGTATGTTGGGATCACAGTATACACATTATACGTACAGAGTATGTTGGGATCACAGTATACACATTATACGTACAGAGTATGTTGGGATAACAGTATACACATTATACGTACAGAGTATGTTGGGATCACAGTATACACATACTACAGAGATGTTGGGATCACAGTATACACATTATACGTACAGAGTATGTTGGGATCACAGTATACAGTATACACATTATACGTACAGAGTATGTTGGGATCACAGTATACAGTATACACATTATACTTACAGAGTATGTTGGGATCACAGATACAGTATACACATTATACGTACAGAGTATGTTGGGATCACAGTATACAGTATACACATTATACGTACAGAGTATGTTGGGATCACAGTATACAGTATACACATTATACTTACAGAGTATGTTGGGATCACAGTATACACATTATACGTACAGAGTATGTTGGGATCTATACAGTATACACATTATACGTACAGAGTATGTTGGGATCACAGTATACACATTATACGTACAGAGTATGTTGGGATCACAGTATACAGTATACACATTATACGTACAGAGTATGTTGGGATCACAGTATACACATTATACTTACAAGTATGTTGGGATCACAGTATACTATTATACGTACAGAGTATGTTGGGATCACAGTATACAGTATACATTATACTTACAGAGTATGTTGGGATCACAGTATACCAGTATACACATTATACTTACAGAGTATGTTGGGATCCATATACAGTATACACATTATACGTACAGAGTATGTTGGGATCACTATACGTATACACATTATACGTACAGAGTATGTTGGGATCACAGTATACACATTATACGTACAGAGTATGTTGGGATCACAGTATACACATTATACGTACAGAGTATGTTGGGATCACAGTATACAGTATACACATTATACGTACAGAGTATGTTGGGATCACAGTATACACATTATACGTACAGAGTATGTTGGGATCACAGTATACAGTATACACATTATACTTACAGAGTATGTTGGGATCACAGTATACACATTATACGTACAGAGTATGTTGGGATCACAGTATACAGTATACACATTATACGTACAGAGTATGTTGGGATCACATTATACACATTATACGTACAGAGTATGTTGGGATCACAGTATACACATTATACGTACAGAGTATGTTGGGATCACAGTATACAGTATACACATTATACGTACAGAGTATGTTGGGATCACAGTATACAGTATACACATTATACGTACAGAGTATGTTGGGATCACAGTATACAGTATACACATTATACGTACAGAGTATGTTGGGATCACAGTATACAGTATACAGATTATACTTACAGAGTATGTTTGGATCACATTATACAGTATACACATTATACGTACAGAGTATGTTTGAATCACAGTATACACATTATACGTACAGAGTATGTTGGGATCACAGTATACAGTATACACATTATACTTACAGAATATGTTGGGGTCACAGTATACAGTATACAGTATACACATTATACTTACAGAGTATGTTGGGATCACAGTATACACATTATACGTACAGAGTATGTTGGGATCACAGTATACAGTATACACATTATACTTACAGAGTATGTTGGGATCACAGTATACAGTATACAGTATACACATTATACTTACAGAGTATGTTGGGATCACAGTATACACATTATACGTACAGAGTATGTTGGGATCACAGTATACAGTATACACATTATACTTACAGAGTATGTTGGGATCACAGTATACAGTATACAGTATACACATTATACGTACAGAGTATGTTGGGATCACAGTATACACATTATACGTACAGAGTATGTTGGGATCACAGTATACACATACGTACAGAGTATGTTGGGATCACAGTATACACATTATACGTACAGAGTATGTTGGGATCACAGTATACAGTATAACATTATACGTACAGAGTATGTTGGGATCACAGTATACAGTATACACATTATACGTACAGAGTATGTTGGGATCACAGTATACACATTATACGTACAGAGTATGTTGGGATCAGTATACAGTATACACATTATACTTACAGAGTATGTTGGGATCACAGTATACACATTATACGTACAGAGTATGTTGGGATCACAGTATACAGTATACACATTATACTTACAGAGTATGTTGGGATCACAGTATACACATTATACGTACAGAGTATGTTGGGATCACAGTATACAGTATACACATTATACGTACAGAGTATGTTGGGATCACAGTATACACATTATACGTACAGAGTATGTTGGGATCACAGTATACACATTATACGTACAGAGTATGTTGGGATCACAGTATACAGTATACACATTATACTTACAGAGTATGTTGGGATCACACAGTATACAGTATACACATTATACTTACAGAGTATGTTGGGATCACAGTATACACATTATACGTACAGAGTATGTTGGGATCACAGTATACATATACAGTATACACATTATACGTACAGAGTATGTTGGGATCACAGTATACACATTATACGTACAGAGTATGTTGGGATCACAGTATACAGTATACACATTATACGTACAGAGTATGTTGGGATAACAGTATACACATTATGCTTACAGAATATGTTGGGATCACAGTATACATATTATACGTACAGAGTATGTTGGGATCACAGTATACAGTATACACATTATACTTACAGAGTATGTTGGGATCACAGTATACAGTATACAGTATACACATTATACTTACAGAGTATGTTGGGATCCCATTATACAGTATACACATTATACGTACAGAGTATGTTGGGATCACAGTATAAACATTATACGTACAGAGTATGTTGGGATCACAGTATACAGTATACACATTATACGTACAGAGTATGTTGGGATAACAGTATACACATTATACTTACAGAGTATGTTGGGATCACAGTATACACATTATACGTACAGAGTATGTTGGGATCAAGTATACAGTATACACATTATACTTACAGAGTATGTTGGGATCACAGTATACACATTATACGTACAGAGTATGTTGGGATCACAGTATACAGTATACACATTATACTTACAGAGTATGTTGGGATCACATTACACATTATACGTACAGAGTATGTTGGGATCACAGTATACAGTATACACATTATACGTACAGAGTATGTTGGGATCACAGTATACAGTATACAGATTATACTTACAGAGTATGTTTGGATCACAGTATACAGTATACACATTATACGTACAGAGTATGTTTGGATCACAGTATACACATTATACGTACAGAGTATGTTGGGATCACAGTATACAGTATACACATTATACTTACAGAGTATGTTGGGATCACAGTATACAGTATACAGTATACACATTATACTTACAGAGTATGTTGGGATCACAGTATACACATTATACGTACAGAGTATGTTGGGATCACAGTATACAGTATACACATTATACGTACAGAGTATGTTGGGATCATAACAGTATACAGTATACACATTATACTTACAGAGTATGTTGGGATCACAGTATACACATTATACGTACAGAGTATGTTGGGATCACAGTATACAGTATACACATTATACGTACAGAGTATGTTGGGATCACAGTATAC
>CM026395.1:1549007-1577070 GCA_014843695.1 Archivesica marissinica | reverse complement strand
CATTGTATGTGGAAGTTTTTATCAATATTTGTGATATTGTAGGCTGTAAAGCGCTTTTGAACGTTTTATTTTTAGATGAAAAGAGCGCTATATAAGTTTAGTATATAATAATAATAATGTGTGAGGGACATACTGTCATGTAATGTGTGAGAGACATACTGTCATGTAATGTGTGAGGGACATACTGTCATGTAATGTGTGAGGGACATACTGTCATGTAATGTGTGAGGGACATACTGTCATGTAATGTGTGAGAGACATACTGTCATGTAATGTGTGAGAGACATACTGTCATGTAATGTGTGAGGTACATACTGTCATGTAATGTGTGAGGGACATACTGTCATGTAATGTGTGAGGGACATACTGTCATGTAATGTGTGAGGGACATACTGTCATGTAATGTGTGAGGGACATACTGTCATGTAATGTGTGAGGGACATACTGTCATGTAATGTGTGAGGGACATACTGTCATGTAATGTGTGAGGGACATACTGTCATGTAATGTGTGAGGTACATACTGTCATGTAATGTGTGAGGTACATACTGTCATGTAATGTGTGAGGGACATACTGTCATGTAATGTGTGAGGGACATACTGTCATGTAATGTGTGAGGGACATACTGTCATGTAATGTGTGAGGTACATACTGTCATGTAATGTGTGAGGTACATACTGTCATGTAATGTGTGAGGGACATACTGTCATGTAATGTGTGAGGTACATACTGTCATGTAATGTGTGAGGGACATACTGTCATGTAATGTGTGAGGTACATACTGTCATGTAATGTGTGAGGTACATACTGTCATGTAATGTGTGAGGGACATACTGTCATGTAATGTGTGAGGGACATACTGTCATGTAATGTGTGAGGTACATACTGTCATGTAATGTGTGAGGGACATACTGTCATGTAATGTGTGAGGGACATACTGTCATGTAATGTGTGAGAGACATACTGTCATGTAATGTAAAACCAAAAACTGTAATGTGTGAGGGACATACTGTCATGTAATGTGTGAGGGACATACTGTCATGTAATGTGTGAGGGACATACTGTCATGTAATGTGTGAGGGACATACTGTCATGTAATGTGTGAGAGACATACTGACATGTAATGTGTGAGGGACATACTGTCATGTAATGTGTGAGGTATATAATGTCATGTAATGTGTGAGGTATATACTGTCATGTAATGTTTGAGGGACATACTGTCATGTAATGTGTGAGAGACATACTGTCATGTAATGTGTGAGGGACATACTGTCATGTCATGTGTGAGGTATATAATGTCATGTAATGTGTGAGGGACATACTGTCATGTAATGTGTGAGGTATATACTGTCATGTAATGTGTGATGTACATACTGTCATGTAATGTGTGAGGGACATACTGTCATGTAATGTGTAAAGTATATACTGTCATGTAATGTGTGAGGAACATACTGTATGTAATGTGTGAGACATACTGTCATGTAATGTGTGAGGTACATACTGTCATGTAATGTGTGAGGTACATACTGTCATGTAATGTGTGAGAGACATACTGTCATGTAATGTGTGAGAGACATACTGTCATGTAATGTGTGAGGGACATACTGTCATGTAATGTATGAGATACATACTGTCATGTAATGTGTGAGAGACATACTGTCATGTAATGTGTGAGGGACATACTGTCATGTAATGTGTGAGGGACATACTGTCATGTAATGTGTGAGGGACATACTGTCATGTAATGTGTGAGGGACATATTGTCATGTAATGTGTGAGGTACATACTGTCATGTAATGTGTGAGGGACATACTGTCATGTAATGTGTGAGGGACATAATGTCATGTAATGTGTGAGGTATATACTGTCATGTAATGTGTGAGGGACATACTGTCATGTAATGTGTGAGGTATATACTGTCATGTAATGTGTGAGGGACATACTGTCATGTAATGTGTGAGGTACATACTGTCATGTAATGTGTGAGGGACATACTGTCATGTAATGTATGAGGGACATACTGTCATGTAATGTGTGAGGAACATACTGTCATGTAATGTGTGAGGGACATACTGTCATGTAATGTGTGAGGGACATACTGTCATGTAATGTGTGAGAGACATACTGTCATGTAATGTGTGAGAGACATACTGTCATGTAATGTGTGACGGACATACTGTCTTGTAATGTGTGAGAGACATAATGTTGTGTAATGTATGAGGGACATACTGTCATGTAATGTGTGAGGTATATACAGTCATGTAATGCGAGAGGTATATACTGTCATGTAATGTGCGAGGGACATACTGTCATGTAATGTGTGAGGTATATACAGTCATGTAATGTGTGAGGTATATACAGTCATGTAATGTGTGAGGGACATACTGTCATGTAATGTGTGAGGTATATACTGCCATGTAATGTGTGAGGTATATACTGTCATGTAATGTGTGAGGTATATACTGTCATGTAAAGTGTGAGGGACATACTGTCATGTAATGTGTGAGGGACATACTGTCTTGTAATGTATGAGAGACATAATGTCTTGTAATGTGTGAGGGACATACTGTCTTGTAATGTATGAGAACTACTGTCATGTAATGTGTGAGAGACATACTGTCATGTAATGTATGAGGGACATACTGTCTTGTAATGTGTGAGGGACATACTGTCATGTAATGTGTGAGAGACATACTGTCATGTAATGTGTGAGGGACATACTGTCATGTAATGTGTGAGGGACATACTGTCATGTAATGTGTGAGGGACATACTGTCATGTAATGTGTGAGGGACATACTGTCATGTAATGTGTGAGGGACATACTGTCATGTAATGTGTGAGAGACATACTGTCATGTAATGTGTGAGGTACATACTGTCATGTAATGTGTGAGGTATATACTGTCATGTAATGTGTGAGGTACATACTGTCATGTAATGTGTGAGGTATATACTGTCATGTAATGTGTGAGGTACATACTGTCATGTAATGTGTGAGGTACATACTGTCATGTAATGTGTGAGGTATATACTGTCATGTAATGTGTGAGGGACATACTGTCATGTAATGTGTGAGGTATATACTGTCATGTAATGTGTGAGGTACATACTGTCATGTAATGTGTGAGGGACATACTGTCATGTAATGTGTGAGGTACATACTGTCATGTAATGTGTGAGGTACATACTGTCATGTAATGTGTGAGGGACATACTGTCATGTAATGTGTGAGGGACATACTGTCATGTAATGTGTGAGGGACATACTGTCATGTAATGTGTGAGGGACATACTGTCATGTAATGTGTGAGGGATATACTGTCATGTAATGTGTGAGGGACATACTGTCATGTAATGTGTGAGGTACATACTGTCATGTAATGTGTGAGGGACATACTGTCATGTAATGTGTGAGGGACATACTGTCATGTAATGTGTGAGGTACATACTGTCATGTAATGTGTGAGGGACATACTGTCATGTAATGTGTGAGGGACATACTGTCATGTAATGTGTGAGGTACATACTGTCATGTAATGTGTGAGGGACATACTGTCATGTAATGTGTGAGGGACATACTGTCATGTAATGTGTGAGGGACATACTGTCATGTAATGTGTGAGGTACATACTGTCATGTAATGTGTGAGGGACATACTGTCATGTAATGTGTGAGGGACATACTGTCATGTAATGTGTGAGGGACATACTGTCATGTAATGTGTGAGGGACATACTGTCATGTAATGTGTGAGGGACATACTGTCATGTAATGTGTGAGGGACATACTGTCATGTAATGTGTGAGGGACATACTGTCATGTAATGTGTGAGGGACATACTGTCATGTAATGTGTGAGGGACATACTGTCATGTAATGTGTGAGGGACATACTGTCATGTAATGTGTGAGGGACATACTGTCATGTAATGTGTGAGGGACATACTGTCATGTAATGTGTGAGGTATATACTGTCATGTAATGTGTGAGGGACATACTGTCATGTAATGTGTGAGGTACATACTGTCATGTAATGTGTGAGGGACATACTGTCATGTAATGTGTGAGGGACATACTGTCATGTAATGTGTGAGGGACATACTGTCATGTAATGTGTGAGGGACATACTGTCATGTAATGTGTGAGGGACATACTGTCATGTAATGTGTGAGGGACATACTGTCATGTAATGTGTGAGGGACATACTGTCATGTAATGTGTGAGGGACATACTGTCATGTAATGTGTGAGGGACATACTGTCATGTAATGTGTGAGGGATATACTGTCATGTAATGTGTGAGGGACATACTGTCATGTAATGTGTGAGGTATATACTGTCATGTAATGTGTGAGGGACATACTGTCATGTAATGTGTGAGGTACATACTGTCATGTAATGTGTGAGGGACATACTGTCATGTAATGTGTGAGGGACATACTGTCATGTAATGTGTGAGGGACATACTGTCATGTAATGTGTGAGGGACATACTGTCATGTAATGTGTGAGGCATACTGTCATGTAATGTGTGAGGACATACTGTCATGTAATGTGTGAGGTACATACTGTCATGTAATGTGTGAGATACATACTGTCATGTAATGTGTGAGGGACATACTGTCATGTAATGTGTGAGGTATTTAATGTCATGTAATGTGTGAGATACATACTGTCATGTAATGTGTGAAGTATATACTGTCATGTAATATGTGAGGTATTTAATGTCATGTAATGTGTGAGGTACATACGGTCATGTAATGTGTGAAGTATATACTGTCATGTAATATGTGAGGTATTTAATGTCATGTAATGTGTGAGGGACATACTGTCATGTAATGTGTGAGGTATATACTGTCATGTAATGTGTGATGTATATACTGTCATGTAATGTGTGAGGGACATACTGTCATGTAATGTGTGAGGTACATACTGTTATGTAATGTGTGAGGGACATACTGTCATGTAATGTGTGAGGGACATACTGTCATGTAATGTGTGAGGTATATACTGTCATGTAATGTGAGAGGGACATACTGTCATGTAATGTGTGAGGTATATACTGCCATGTAATGTGAGAGGTACATACTGTCATGTAATGTGAGAGGGACATACTGTCATGTAATGTGTGAGGTACATACTGTCATGTAATGTGTGAGGGACATACTGTCATGTAATGTGTGAGGGACATACTGTCATGTAATGTGTTAGGGACATACTGTCATGTAATATGTGAGGGACATACTGGCATGTAATGTTTGAGGTACTTACTGTCATGTAATGTGTGAGGGACATACTGTCATGTAATGTGTGAGGGACATACTGGCATGTAATATTTGAGGTACTTAATGTCATGTAATGTGTGAGGGACATACTGTCATGTAATGTGTGAGGGACATACTGTCATGTAATGTGTGAGAGACATACTGTCATGTAATGTGTGAGGGACATACTGTCCTGTAATGTTGAGATATATAATGTCATGTAATGTGTGAGGTACATACTGTCATGTAATGTGTGAGGGACATACTGTCATGTAATGTGTGAGGTATATACTGTCATGTAATGTGTGAGGGACATACTGTCATGTAATGTGTGAGGAAACGGACATACTGTCATGTAATGTGTGAGGGACATACGTCATGTAATGTGTGAGGTATATTGTCATGTAATGTGTGAGGGACATACTGTCATGTAATGTGTGAAGTACATACTGTCATGTAATGTGTGAGGTATATAATGTCATGTAATGTGTGAGGGACATACTGTCATGTAATGTGTGAGGGACATACTGTCATGTAATGTCTGAGAGACATACTGTCATGTAATGTGTGAGGGACATACTGTCATGTAATGTGTGAGAGACATACTGTCATGTAATGTTTGAGGGACATACTGTCATGTAATGTGTGAGGGACATACTGTCATGTAATGTGTGAGGGACATACTGTCATGTAATGTGTGAGGTACATACTGTCATGTAATGTGTGAGAGACATACTGACATGTAATGTGTGAGAGACATACTGTCATGTAATGTGTGAGGGACATACTGTCATGTAATGTGTGAGGGACATACTGTCATGTAATGTTTGAGGGACATACTGTCATGAAATGTCTGAGGTATATAATGTCATGTAATATGTGAGGGAAATACTGTCATGTAATATGTGAGGGACATACTGTCATGTAATGTGTGAGGGACATACTGTCATGTAATGTGTGAGGGACATACTGTCATGTAATGTGTGAGGGACATACTGTCATGTAATGTGTGAGGTATATACTGTCATGTAATGTTTGAGGGACATACTGTCATGTAATGTGTGAGGTATATACGGTCATGTAATGTGTGAGGGAAATACTGTCTTGTAATGTTTGAGGTATATACTGTCATGTCATGTGTGAGGTATATAATGTCATGTAATGTGTGAGTGACATACTGTCATGTAATGTGTGAGGGACATACGGTCATGTAATGTCTGAGAGACATACTGTCATGTAATATGTCAGGTATATACTGTCGTGTAATGTGTGAGGGACATACTGCCATATAATGTGTGAGGTATGTAATGTCATGTAATTTGTGAGGGACATATTGTCATGTAATGGGTGAGGTATATAATGTCATGTAATGTGTGAGGGACATACTGTCAAGTAATGTGTGAGGGACATACTGTCATGTAATGTGTGAGGTATATACTGTCATGTAATGTGTGAGTGACATACTGTCATGTAATGTGTGAGGTATATACTGTCATGTAATATGTGAGGGATATACTGTCATGTAATGTGAGAGGGACATACTGTCATGTAATGTGTGAGGTACATACTGTCATGTAATGTGTGAGGGACATACTGTCATGTAATGTGTGAGGGACATACTGTCATGTAATGTGTGAGGGACATACTGTCATGTAATGTGTGAGGTATATACTGTCATGTAATGTGTGAGGGACATACTGTCATGTAATGTGTGAGGGACATACTGTCATGTAATGTGTGAGGGACATACTGTCATGTAATGTGTGAGGTATATACTGTCATGTAATGTGAGAGGGACATACTGTCATGTAATGTGTGAGGTAAATACTGTTATGAAATGTGAGAGGGACATACTGTCATGTAATATGTGAGGTACATACTGTCATGTAATATGTGAGGGACATACTGTCATGTAATGTGTGAGGGACATACTGTCATGTAATGTGTTAGGGACATACTGTCATGTAATATGTGAGGGACATACTGGCATGTAATATTTGAGGTACTTACTGTCATGTAATGTGTGAGGTACATACTGTCATGTAATGTGTGAGGGACATACTGTCATGTAATGGGTGAGGGACATACTGTCATGTAATGTGTGAGGGACATACTGTCATGTAATGTGTGAGGAACACACTGTCATGTAATGTGTGAGGTATATACTGTCATGTAATGTGTGAGGGACATACTGTCATGTAATGTGTGAGGGACATACTGTCATGTAATGTGTGAGGGACATACTGCCATATAACGTGTGAGGTATGTAATGTCATGTGTAATGTGTGAGGGACATATTGTCATGTAATGTGTGAGGTATATAATGTCATGTAATGTGTGAGGGACATACTATCAAGTAATGTGTGAGGGACATACTATCAAGTAATGTGTGAGGGACATACTGTCATGTAATGTGTGAGGTATATACTGTCATGTAATGTGTGAGGGACATAGTGTCATGTAATGTGTGAGGTATATACTGTCATGTAATATGTGAGGGATATACTGTCATGTCATGTGAGTGGGACATACTGTCATGTAATGTTTGAGGTACATACTGTCATGTAATGTGTGAGGGACATACTGTCATGTAATGTGTGAGGGACATACTGTCATGTAATGTGTGAGGGACATACTGTCATATAATGTGTGAGGTATATAATGTCATGTAATGTGTGAGGGACATACTGTCAAGTAATGTGTGAGGGAAATACTGTCAAGTAATGTGTGAGGGAAATACTTTCATGTAATGTGTGAGGTATATAATGTCATGTAATATGTGAGGGAAATACGGTCAAGTAATGATTGAGGGACATATTGTCATGTAATGTGTGAGGTATATACTGTCATGTAATGTGTGAGGGACATACTGTCGTGTAATGTGTGAGAGACATACTGTCATGTAATGTGTGATGTACATACTGTCATGTAATGTGTGAGGGACATACTGTCATGTAATGTCTGAGAGACATACTGTCATGTAATATGTCAGGTATATACTGTCATGTTATGTGTGAGGGACATACTGCCATGTAATGTGTGAGGTATGTAATGTCATGTGTAATGTGTGAGGGACATATTGTCATGTAATGTGTGAGGTATATAATGTCATGTAATGTGTGAGGTATATAATGTCATGTAATGTGTGAGGGACATACTGTCAAGTAATGTGTGAGGGACATAGTGTCATGTAATGTGTGAGGTATATACTGTCATGTAATGTGTGGGGGATATACTGTCATGTAATGTGTGAGAGACATACTGTCATGTAATGTGTGAGGGACATACTGTCATGTAATGTGTGAGAGACATACTGGCATGTAATGTGTGAGAGACATACTGTCATGTAATGTGAGAGGGACATACTGTCATGTAATGTGTGAGGTACATACTGTCATGTAATGTGTGAGGGACATACTGTCATGTAATGTGTGAGGAACATACTGTCATGTAATGTGTGAGGGACATAATGTCATGTAATGTGTGAGAGACATACTGTCATGTAATGTGTGAGGTATATACTGTCATGTAATGTGTGAGTGACATACTGTCATGTAATGTGTGAGGTATATAATGTCATGAAATGTGTGAGGGACATACTGGCATGTAATGTGTGAAGTATATACTGTCCTGTAATGTGTGAGGTATATAATGTCATGTAATGTGTGAGGGACATACTGTCATGTAATGTGTGAGGGACATACGGTCATGTATTATCTGAGAGACATACTGTCATGTAATATGTGAGGGACATACTGTCATGTAATGTGTGAGAGACATACTGTCATGTAATGTTTGAGGGACATACTGTCATGTAATGTGTGTGGGGACATACTGGCATGTAATGTGTGAGGGACATACTGTCCTGTAATGTGTGAGGAACATACTGTCATGTAATGTGTGAGGGACATAATGTCATGTAATGTGTGAGAGACATACTGTCATGTAATGTGTGAGGTATATACTGTCATGTAATGTGTGAAGTATATACTGTCCTGTAATGTGTGAGGTATATAATGTCATGTAATGTGTGAGGGACATACTGTCATGTAATGTGTGAGGGACATACGGTCATGTATTATCTGAGAGACATACTGTCATGTAATATGTGAGGTATATACTGTCATGTAATGTGTGAGGGACATACTGTCATGTAATGTGTGAGAGACATACTGTCATGTAATGTTTGAGGGACATACTGTCATGTAATGTGTGTGGGGACATACTGGCATGTAATGTGTGAGGGACATACTGTCCTGTAATGTGTGAGGTACATACTGTCATGTAATGTGTGAGAGACATACTGACATGTAATGTGTAAGAGACATACTATCATGTAATGTGTGAGGGACATACTGTCATGTAATGTGTGAGGGACATACTGTCATGTAATGTTTGAGGGACATACTGTCATGTAATGTCTGAGGTATATAATGTCATGTAATGTGTGAGGGACATACTGTCAAGTAATGTGTGAGGGACATACTGTCAAGTAATGTGTGAGGGAAATACTTTCATGTAATGTGTGAGGTATATAATGTCATGTAATATGTGAGGGAAATACGGTCATGTAATGTGTGAGGGACATACTGTCATGTAATGTGTGAGGGACATACTGTCATGTAATGTGTGAGGGACATACTGTCATGTAATGTGTGAAGGACACACTGTCATGTAATGTGTGAGGTATATACTGTCATGTAATGTTTGAGGGACATACTGTCATGTAATGTGTGAGGTATATACGGTCATGTAATGTGTGAGGGAAATACTGTCTTGTAATGTTTGAGGTATATACTGTAATGTCATGTGTGAGGTATATAATGTCATGTAATGTGTGAGTGACATACTGTCATGTAATGTGTGAGGGACATACGGTCATGTAATGTCTGAGAGACATACTGTCATGTAATATGTCAGGTATATACTGTCGGGTAATGTGTGAGGGACATACTGCCATATAATGTGTGAGGTATGTAATGTCATGTGTAATGTGTGAGGGACATATTGTCATGTAATGGGTGAGGTATATAATGTCATGTAATGTGTGAGGGACATACTGTCAAGTAATGTGTGAGGGACATACTGTCATGTAATGTGTGAGGTATATACTGTCATGTAATGTGTGAGGGACATAGTGTCATGAAATGTGTGAGGTATATACTGTCATGTAATGTGTGAGGGATATACTGTCATGTAATGTGAGAGGGACATACTGTCTTGTAATGTTTGAGGTACATACTGTCATGTAATGTGTGAGGGACATACTGTCATGTAATGTGTGAGGGACATACTGTCATGTAATGTGTGAGGGACATACTGTCATGTAATGTGTGAGGTATATAATGTCATGTAATGTGTGAGGGACATACTGTCAAGTAATGTGTGAGGGACATACTGTCAAGTAATGTGTGAGGGAAATACTTTCATGTAATGTGTGAGGTATATAATGTCATGTAATATGTGAGGGAAATACGGTCAAGTAATGTTTGAGGGACATATTGTCATGTAATGTGTGAGGTATATACTGTCATGTAATGTGTGAGGGACATACTGTCGTGTAATGTGTGAGAGACATACTGTCATGTAATGTGTGAGGTACATACTGTCATGTAATGTGTGAGGGACATACTGTCATGTAATGTGTGAGGGACATACTGTCATGTAATTTCTGAGAGACATACTGTCAAGTAATATGTCAGGTATATACTGTCATGTTATGTGTGAGGGACATACTGCCATGTAATGTGTGAGGTATGTAATGTCATGTGAAATGTGTGAGGGACATATTGTCATGTAATGTGTGAGGTATATAATGTCATGTAATGTGTGAGGTATATAATGTCATGTAATGTGTGAGGGACATACTGTCAAGTAATGTGTGAGGGACATAGTGTCATGTAATGTGAGGTATATACTGTCATGTAATGTGTGAGGGATATACTGTCATGTAATGTGTGAGAGACATACTGTCATGTAATGTGTGAGGGACATACTGTCATGTAATGTGTGAGAGACATACTGTCATGTAATGTGTGAGAGACATACTGTCATGTAATGTGAGAGGGACATACTGTCATGTAATGTGTGAGGTACATACTGTCATGTAATGTGTGAGGGACATACTGTCATGTAATGTGTGAGGGACATACTATCATGTAATGTGTGAGGGACATACTGTCATGTAATGTGTGAGGGACATACTGTCATGTAATGTGTGAGGTATATACTGTCATGTAATGTGTGAGTGACATACTGTCATGTAATGTGTGAGGTATATAATGTCATGTAATGTGTGAGGGACATACTGGCATGTAATGTTTGAGGTATATACTGTCCTGTCATGTGTGAGGTATATAATGTCATGTAATGTTTGAGGGACATACTGTCATGTAATGTGTGAGGGACATACGGTCATGTAATATCTGAGAGACATACTGTCATGTAATATGTGAGGTATATACTGTCATGTAATGTGTGAGGGACATACTGTCATGTAATGTGTGAGAGACATACTGTCAAGTAATGTTTGAGGGACATACTGTCATGTAATGTGTGTGGGGACATACAGGCATGTAATGTGTGAGGGACATACTGTCATGTAATGTGTGAGGTACATACTGTCATGTAATGTGTGAGAGACATACTGACATGTAATGTGTGAGAGACATACTATCATGTAATATGTGAGGGACATACTGTCATGTAATGTGTGAGGGACTTACTGTCATGTAATGTGTGAGGGCCATACTGTCATGTAATGTGTGAGGTATATACTGTCATGTAATGTGTGAGTGACATACTGTCATGTAATGTGTGAGGTATATACTGTCATGTAATGTATGAGGTACATACTGTCATGTAATGTGTGAGGTATATAATGGCATGTGTAATGTGTGAGGGACATACTGTCATGTAATGTGTGAGGTATATACTGTCATGTAATGTGTGAGGGTCATACTGTCATGTAATGTGTGAGGTATATAATGTCATGTGTAATGTGTGAAGGACATACTGTCATGTAATGTGTGAGGTATATACTGTCATGTGTAATGTGTGAGGTATATACTGTCATGTAATGTGTGAGGTATATACTGTCATGTAATGTGTGAGGGACATACTGGCATGTAATGTCTGAGGTATATACTGTCATGTCACGTGTGATGTATATAATGGCATGTAATGTGTGAGGGACATACTGTCATGTAAAGTGTGAGGGACATACTGTCATGTAATGTCTCAGAGACATACTGTCATGTAATATGTGAGGTATATACTGTCAGGTAATGTGTGAGGGACATACTGTCATGTAATATGTGAGAGACATACTGTCATGTAATGTGTGAGGGACATACTGTCATGTAATGTGTGTGGGGACATACTGGCATGTAATGTGTGTGGGACATACTGTCATGTAATGTGTGAGGTACATACTGTCATGTAATGTGTGAGAGACATACTGACATGTAATATATCAGTTCCGCCACCCCCTCCCACACAACCTCAATATCAGTTCCGCCACCCCCTCCCACACAACCTCGATATCAGTTCCGCCACCCCCTCCCACACAACCTCAATATCAGTTCCGCCACCCCCTCCCACATAACCTCGATATCAGTTCCGCCACCCCCTCCCACACAACCTCAATATCAGTTCCGCCACCCCCTCCCACACAACCTCGATATCGGTTCCGCCACCCCCTCCCACACAACCTCGATATCAGTTCCGCCACCCCTCCCACACAACCTCGATATCAGTTCCGCCACCCCCTCCCACACACCTCGATATCAGTTCCGCCACCCCCTCCCACACAACATATATATCAGTTCCGCCACCCCCTCCCACACAACCTCGATATCAGTTCCGCCACCCCTCCCACACAACATATATATCAGTTCCGCCACCCCCTCCCACACAACATATATATCAGTTCCGACACCCCATCCCACACAACCTCGATATCAGTTCCGCCACCCCCTCCCACACAACATATATATCAGTTCCGCCACCCCCTCCCACACAACCTCGATATCAGTTCCGCCACCCCCTCCCACGCAACATATATATCAGTTCCGCCACCCCCTCCCACGCAAGATATATATCAGTTCCGCCACCCCCTCCCACGCAACATATATATCAGTTCCGCCACCCCTTCCCACACAACATATATATCAGTTCCGCCACACCCTCCCACACAACATATATATCAGTTCCGCCACCCCCTCCCACACAACATATATATCAGTTCCGCCACCCCCTCCCACACAACATATATATCAGTTCCGCCACCCCCTTCCACACAACATATATATCAGTTCCGCCACCCCCTTCCACACAACCTTATGTTGTTCTCTATATATTCATACACAACGTTGGAAATACTTCTTCGATCACATTTAGACATACCATCAGGCGCATCGCTGACAGTATACGCAAATACACACTTGTGTACCCGAAATGTCCGATATAAAAACATTAAAACGCCAAAACTGCACTAAAACGGGGGAGGGGGGACAAATGACCACTCATTTAGATCGTCAGAACTCTCTCACATTGCACCAATTTGGATTTAGAAATGGACATTTTCAAGGAGATACCCTCGAACACCCTATTCAAGCGGTGTTTCGCGCCTCATTCTGCGTAATTAAAATATCGCTCTGGCTACGCGCCTGGATTATAATTCCACTTAGCTTCGTTGATTTCACAGATTAACTTCGACCCGTGTATCTGATCCCAGTGGCCTGTTTCATCAAAGCTGTACTATAAGATAGATGGTTGTCCGATTAGCCCAGTGGTTAGCACTCTCATAAATCGGGTTCGATCCTCGGACCGCGAAATATGTGATATTTCGTGGAAGTCGTGATAGCGCAGTGGATGTGCGTTCGCTTCAGGTGCGAAAGGTCCGGATTTCGAGCCCCGCTGGAGCCGTTACGATTGAGCCATTAGGCAAGGCATTTATTTACATTCCACATTGCCTATTCTCTCTCCTTCATGGCGATGGATTCCATCAGGAATGAGGTCTCGAGAGTGATTAATATAAGTTGAAAGAACTTGTTTCACAATCGAGCTCAAATAAATGTGTATAAACTAGATTGTGCGGTGGTCGCCAACTCGGACAGGTAGGGTTTAACTGGGTACTGCGGTTTTCTCCGCCGGGCACTCCGGTTTCTCCCCCACATAGAGGACCCCATATAAGATGTTATCCTCGCCAACGAGAGTGATTAATATAAGCCTGTTCGAAATTATTAATATAAGCCTGTTTCGAAATTATTAATATAAGCTTGTTTCGAAATTATTAATATAAGCCCGTTTCGAAATTATTAATATAAGCTTGTTTCGAAATTATTAATATAAGCCCGTTTCGAAATTATTAATATAAGCCTGTTTCGAAATTATTAATATAAGCTTGTTTCGAAATTATTAATATAAGCCTGTTTCGAAATTATTAATATAAGCTTGTTTCGAAATTATTAATATAAGCCTGTTTCGAAATTATTAATATAAGCTTGTTTCGAAATTATTAATATAAGCCTGTTTCGAAATTATTAATATAAGCTTGTTTCGAAATTATTAATATAAGCCTGTTTCGAAATTATTAATATAAGCTTGTTTCGAAATTATTAATATAAGCCTGTTTAGAAATTATTAATATAAGCTTGTTTCGAAATTATTAATATAAGCCTGTTTCGAAATTATTAATATAAGCTTGTTTCGAAATTATTAATATAAGCCTGTTTCGAAATTATTAATATAAGCTTGTTTCGAAATTATTAATATAAGCCTGTTTCGAAATTATTAATATAAGCTTGTTTCGAAATTATTAATATAAGCCTGTTTCGAAATTATTAATATAAGCTTGTTTCGAAATAAAATTAATAAAGTTTAAACTTCTTAATAAATAACATTGTCTGTCAATATAAAACATATGTTGAAGAATAAGGATTTCAATTGGTTGTGTTTGAACGAACTAGTTGCTTTTGACTGGTTTACAAACTAAAGCAAACTGTAAAACAGTTCACGGTACAACAGAAATAAATGTGAATGACTGTTGGAGGTAGACATGACGTCATTGAATGACTGTTGGAGGTAGACATGACGTCATTGAATGACTGTTGGAGGTAGACATGACGTCATTGAGTGACGGTTGGAGGTAGACATGACGTCATTGAATGACTGTTGGAGGTAGACATGACGTCATTGAGTGACTGTTGGGGGTAGACATGACGTCATTGAGTGACTGTTGGTGTTGGTGGTAGACATGACGTCATTGAGTGACTGTTGGTGGTAGACATGACGTCATTGAATGACTGTTGGTGGTAGACATGACGTCATTGAGTGACGTTTGGAGGTAGACATGACGTCATTGAATGACTGTTGGAGATAGACATGACGTCATTGAGTGACGGTTGGAGGTAGACATGACGTCATTGAATGACTGTTGGAGGTAGACATGACGTCATTGAGTGACGGTTGGAGGTAGACATGACGTCATTGAATGACTGTTGGAGGTAGACATGACATCATTGAGTGACGGTTGGAGGTAGACATGACGTCATTGAATGACTGTTGGAGGTAGACATGAAGTCATTGAGTGACTGTTGGGGGTAGACATGACGTCATTGAGTGACTGTTGGTGGGGGTAGACATGAAGTCATTGAGTGACTGTTGGGGATAGACATGAAGTCATTGAGTGACTGTTGGGGGTAGACATGAAGTCATTGAGTGACTGTTGGGGGTAGACATGACGTCATTGAGTGACTGTTGGGGGTAGACATGAAGTAATTGAATGTCTGCTGGTGGTAGACATGACGTCATTGAGTGACTGTTGGAGGTAGACATGACGTCATTGAGTGACTGTTGGGGGTAGACATGAAGTCATTGAGTGACTGTTGGGGATAGACATGAAGTCATTGAGTGACTGTTGGGGGTAGACATGAAGTCATTGAGTGACTGTTGGAGGTAGACATGACGTCATTGAATGACTGTTGGTGGTAGACATGACGTCATTGAGTGACTGTTGGGGATAGACATGAAGTCATTGAGTGACTGTTGGGGATAGACATGACGTCATTGAGTGACTGTTGGGGGTAGACATGACGTCATTGAATGACTGTTGGAGGTAGACATGACGTCATTGAGTGACTGTTGGGGATAGACATGAAGTCATTGAGTGACTGTTGGGGATAGACATGACGTCATTGGGTGACTGTTGGGGGTAGACATGACGTCATTGAATGACTGTTGGAGGTAGACATGACGTCATTCAGTGACTGTTGGGGATAGACATGACGTCATTGAGTGACTGTTGGGGGTAGACATGACGTCATTGAATGACTGTTGGTGGTAGACATGAAGTCATTGAGTGACTGTTGGAGGTAGACATGAAGTCATTGAGTGACTGTTGGGGATAGACATGACGTCATTGAGTGACTGTTGGTGGTAGACATGACGTCATTGAATGACTGTTGGAGGTAGACATGACGTCATTGAGTGACTGTTGGTGGTAGACATGACGTCATTGAGTGACTGTTGGGGATAGACATGAAGGCATTGAATGACTGTTGGTGGTAGACATGACGTCATTGAGTGACTGTTGGTGGCAGACATGACGCCATTGAGTGACTGTTGGTGTTAGACATGAAGTCATTGAATGACTGTTGGTGGTAGACATGACGTCATTGAATGAATGTTGGGGATAGACATGAAGTCATTGAATGACTGTTGGAAGTAGACATGACGTCATAGAGTGACTGTTGGTGGTAGACATGAAGTCATTGAATGACTGTTGGAGATAGACATGAAGTCATTGAATGACTGTTGGAGGTAGACATGACGTCATGGAATGACTGTTGGGGATAGACATGAAGTCATTGAATGACTGTTGGAGGTAGACATGACGTCATTGAATGACTGTTGGGGATAGACATGAAGTCATTGAATGACTGTATGAGGTAGACATGACGTCATTGAATGACTGTTGGGGATAGACATGAAGCCATAGAGTGACTGTTGGAGGTAGACATGAAGTCATTGAGTGACTGTTGGGGATAGACATGAGGTCATTGAGTGACTGTTGGTGGTAGACATGACGTCATTGAATGACTGTTGGAGGTAGACATGAAGTCATTGAGTGACTGTTGGGGATAGACATGAAGTCATTGAGTGACTGTTGGGGGTAGACATGAAGTCATTGAATGACTGTTGGTGGTAGACATGACGTCATTGAGTGACTGTTGGAGGTAGACATGACGTCATTGAGTGACTGTTGGGGATTGACATGACGTCATTGAGTGACTGTTGGTGGTAGACATGAAGTCATTGAATGACTGTTGGTGGTAGACATGACGTCATTGAATGACTGTTGGGGATAGACATGAAGTCATTGAATGACTGTTGGAGGTAGACATGACGTCATTGAATGACTGTTGGGGATAGACATGAACTCATTGAATGACTGTTGGTGGTAGACATGACGTCATTGAATGACTGTTGGTGGTAGACATGAAGTCATTGAGTGACTGTTGGGGATAGACATGAAGTCATTGAATGACTGTTGGAGGTAGACATGACGTCATTGAATGACTGTTGGGGATAGACATGAAGTCATTGAATGACTGTTGGTGGTAGACATGACGTCATTGAATGACTGTTGGTGGTAGACATGAAGTCATTGAGTGACTGATGGTGGTAGACATGACGTCATTGAATGACTGTTGGTGGTAGACATGAAGTCATTGAGTGACTGTTGGAGGTAGACATGACGTCATTGAATGACTGTTGGGGATAGACATGAAGTCATTGAATGACTGTTGGAGGTAGACATGACGTCATTGAATGACTGTTGGGGATATACATGAAGTCATTGAATGACTGTTGGAGGTAGACATGACGTCATTGAATGACTGTTGGGGATAGACATGAAGTCATTGAGTGACTGTTGGAGGTAGACTTGAAGTCATTGAGTGACCGTTGGGGATAGACATGAAGTCATTGAGTGACTGTTGGTGGTAGACATGACGTCATTGAATGACTGTTGGAGGTAGACATGAAGTCATTGAGTGACTGTTGGGGATAGACATGAAGTCATTGAGTGACTGTTGGGGGTAGACATGAAGTCATTGAATGACTGTTGGTGGTAGACATGACGTCATTGAGTGACTGTTGGTGGTAGACATGACGTCATTGAGTGACTGTTGGAGGTAGACATGAAGTCATTGAATGACTATTGGTGGTAGACATGACGTAATTGAGTGACTGTTGGTGGTAGACATGACGTCATTGAGTGACTGTTGGTGGTAGACATGACGTCATTGAGTGACTGTTGGGATATACATGACGTCATTGAGTGACTGTTGGTGGTAGACATGACGTCATTGAGTGACTGTTGGTGGTAGACATGACGTCATTGAGTGACTGTTGGTGGTAGACATGACGTCATTGAGTGACTGTTGGTGGTAGACATGACATCATTGAGTGACTGTTGGGGATAGACATGACGTCATTGAGTGACTGTTGGTGGTAGACATGACGTCATTGAGTGACTGTTGGTGGTAGATATGACGTCATTGTGTGACTGTTGGTGGTAGACATGACGTCATAGAGTGACTGTTGGTGGTAGACATGACGTCATTGAGTGACTGTTGGGGATAGACATGACGTCATTGAGTGACTGTTGGTGGTAGACATGACGTCATTGAGTGACTGTTGGTGGTAGACATGACGTCATTGAGTGACTGTTGGTGGTAGACATGACGTCATTGAGTGACTGTTGGTGGTAGACATGACGTCATTTAGTGACTTTTGGGGGTAGACATGACGTCATTGAGTGACTGTTGGAGGTAGACATGACGTCATTGAGTGACTGTTGGTGGTAGACATGACGTCATTGAGTGACTGTTGGTGGTGCTAATCAGACATGCTACGATGCTGGAACTTACCCACTAGTTTCAAAATACAAGGTGCAATGAACAATACTTTGTTCTGGAAAAATGGTAATTTATGTGATAATAATTACTGCATTGTATTCTATTAAACGTGGCCAATTGTTTTCAGGGAACTAGTTCCAAGCTTTCACTCGTGTGCGCATAGAAATACAGGCTTGAGCTGGAATCCAAGGAAAAGGCCAGGTCAATCTATTTACGTAGTTGAAATTCTGCAACAATATTTGGTTCCCATATGATTCGCGGATGTTCCAGCAGGGATGTGGTATAATTATACTATTATGTTGGACAGGGTTGCATGTTATTATCAACATGCATGCATTTATTTACTAAACTCTTATAATTTATATACACTTTCACTCAATACACTATCCGAGTGTGTATTTCAATCGTCCTTATATTACAAAATATGTAATAGTTGTTCTTGCTAATTTTGAGTGTAAACAGGCGAAGGTAGACGTCCAGACCACCATCGTTTGATAGACAAATGATTGCTGCGGAAACTAAAATATCGGCTTTACAAATGCGTTTACATATGGTGCTGTTACACTATAACGTATAGCAGTATCGTATGCCGACGTATATGAATGTTCACCAACACGCTGGTGTACGTTGACATAAGTTAGAGGTAGGTTTGGTATAAGTTGTATACGTTAAAAGCACGCTGGTATAAGCTGACATACGTTGTTGTACGCTGAGGCTGAAATAATTGTTTGTGCATGATCAAACATTGTGTGCGTATGCAGACGTCCTCTTCATAGGTTAGGCATAAGTTAGACATACGCTAGACATACGCTAAGTACGTTAGATGTAGGTTACTCATATGTCGAGATACGTCGAGATACGTTGGCATGTAGGTGTACCGTACAGCTAACGTATTGCTAACCTATGAGTAACTTACTTCTAACCTACATATAACCTATATCTGACGTATATGCAACGTATAGTGACGTATTCCGACGTATTAGACGTATGCCTGACGATGGAGTAACTTATCGAACGTGTTTCTACCGTACAACTAGCGTATTGTTGTCGTTGTGCGGTCCTGTATATAAGTGGCATGTGTGTAGCTCACCATCACTTCTCCACCGATCACCAGAGAAGATGGACGATCCGAATAGGATTCGACAATAATACCAACTATTCGTTCTCCAACATCAGTATGACATCATCGAATTGGCACTTCACCAGATCCGTGCCAACAGGATGCGGAAGAGAAGGGGTCAACGACGGGGGAGGGTCTGGGTCAGACCATGGATCGGGAGGCGACGGCAGTTTGGCCTGTACGACCAGGTTCTAGTGGAACTCCGTAACGAGGACCAAGCATCTTTCAAGAACTACATGCGGATGTCCCCCGAGATGTTCGACGAGCTACTAGCCAGAGTGTGCCCCAGGATCACCAAGCAACAAACCTGGTACAGGGAGCCCCTGGAGCCTGGCATGAAGCTTGCCCTGACTTTGCATCACCTTGCATCTAGGAGCATGTATGGGGGAAGTTCCACTTTTCATAGAACCTGTCCGCAATTGCACGCCATTCATCAGGAGTGGTAGGGCAAATCATCACCTCGTCCATGTATTCATCGATGATGGCCTGACAGACTTCTCGGACGAGGAGTGACTGGCTGTGGTGCAGGACCCTCCAACCGAATTTAATCGCAGCATACTTGCTCCTAGATGCAAGTTGACGCAAAGTCAGGACAAGCTTCATGCCATGCTCCATGGGTTCCCTGTACCAGGGTTGTTGCTTGGTGATCTTGATGGAAAACACGTTGCCTGTTGGTGTCCTCCAAAGACTAGGTCCATGTACTACAACTATAAAGGATTTTATTCCGTTGTTCTGATGGCGCTTGTAGATGCCGACTACAAATTCATCTGGGCAGATGTCGGTGGTACAGGATCAGCATTCGACGCTCAGATTTACAATGACTCTGAGCTGAGGGAATGCGCTGAAGATGGTACCCTATGTTTCCCTGACCCCGAACATATTCCCAACGACTACCAGGATGTGCCCTACTACGTCATCGGCGAGGATGCCTTCGCCCTACGACCGACCATGATGAAGCCGTACAGCCACACGGGTCTGACGAATGATGAACGCGTCTTCAACTACAGGCTTTCACGAGCCAGGAGGGTAGTAGAAAATTCCTTCGGTATCCTAGCAAACCGATTCCAGGTTCTGCTCAGTACTATGCAGCATCACTCCTCCACCATCAAGGTCATCGTCAAAGCATGCATGGTAGGGCCTACTGCACAACCTGATGAGGACCCGATACCCAGGACTCCATAATCAGCAGAGGACATGGACCGCGAATTCATCCCCGGAGCATGGAGACAGGGCCGTAACATGCAAGACACCCACACAGTTTCTGGCAGCAACACCTCATCCAACATTTCGTCTACAGACAGACACAGGGGTGATCGCTACATCTCCCGAACCTTTTCAGTCGGGGGATAAAATTCATAAGCAAAATGAATGCAAAAATGAATGCAAATTGAATAGCCATTAAAGAATGAGGTCCAGAAAAAGTAAAAGAGTAGTATACTTACACTATTGCAGGGCTCTGGACGGTGTCGGATGACGGTTTTCAGGAATCCGAACTTCGCCATGATCCACTCCTCCCTCTCAGTGAGCTCAGGAGCACCATCCCCACTCTTCTTCCTGTCAAGGCGTGTATGGTTGTCCCTTAGTGACTTAAACCATCCCCTGAGGAGTTCTGAAGTCGTGCCCATCCGCTGTGCCTGGTCCTCCCATATCTTGCCCTTCTTGTATGTCCTCCTGTAGTCCGTCATCTTCATATTCCAGAGGACAGGATTGTCTTGGAGGAACTCAGGAAAGCATGAGCTCCTCATCTTACACTCACAGGGAGCAAGCAGTCTTCTTGGCCCTACATTTTTTCTTGGCCTTGTCATCAGGCTGGCGGGAGGAGGTGGAGGCAACTGATGCGGGAACTGAGTTGGAGAACATGGTGACTGAGAGCGACCGTCTTTGTGCTCAGCAGCCAGATCATGAGCAGGTGAATCGGCGGCTTTCGACGATGATCCTGGGGATGATGGTGCAGAGGTGATCTTGCCTCTACCTCGGCCACTAGCAGACTTCTTTGTTTTCTTGGGTGCCATGTTCATAGTTCGGTGACTACTGTACGAATGCGGTACTGTACAAATCGGCGACTTATTTATGCAGAATGTCACGTGATCGTTGGCAACACGCCCAGCGTGCTGCGCATAGGTTTCTCATAAGTTACTCATACATTGGGCATAAGTCGAGAACGCTGGACTTCCGCTGGCTATGTGCTGTGATACGCTGTCATAAGTTATATATAAGTTAGTGATAGGTTACTAATAGGTTACACATACGATACAAAAACGTTCAATACGTTATGCATACGTCCAATGTATTCATACGGTAGCATTTTCGATGCTTTTTTTGGGCATATGCCGATGTGTTGACATTATTTTATGAGTTTTCATACGCTATGTATACGTTTCTCTAAAACGTTATAGTGTGACAGCACCAATACTGCCATATTACGGCCGTTGAATTGTGTAGCACGCTGTTTATTGACATTTCCGACATTGTATTTCAGTATGTGGCATTGATAGTGACCGGTGTCATTTTTAACCCTGCTTGAACATGACCTATAGTAAGTATGTATAGTGTCAAGCCAATTGTGTATTTTTTTGGTTTTGAACCCGAAACCATTTGCCCATACCCAAAGCGTATGTGGTTGAATTAATTGCTCTCAAGACCTCATCACTATGAGGAATACAGGAATGGTTATGTGGGAGAGAGGAAAGGTTATGAAGGATAGAGGAAAGGCTATGTGGGATAGAGGAAAGGCTATGTGGGATAGAGGAAAGGTTATGAGGGATACAGGAAAGGCTATGTGGGAGAGAGGAATGGCTATGAAGGATAGTGGAAAGGCTATGTGGGATAGAGGAAAGGCTATGAGGGATAGAGGAAAGACTATGTGGCATAGAGGAAAGGTTATGAGGGATAGAGGAAAGGCTATGTGAGATAGAGGAACGGTTATGTGGCATAGAGGAAAGGTTATGAGGGATAGAGGAAAGGCAATGAGGGATAGAGGAAAGGCTATGAGGGATAGAGGAAAGGCAATGAGGGATAGAGGAAAGGCTATGTGGGATAGAGGAAAGGCTATGTGGGGTAGAGGAAAGGCTATGAGGGATAGAGGAAAGGCTATGAGGGATAGAGAAAAGGCAATGAGGGATAGAGAAAAGGCTATGAGGGATAGAGGAAAGGCTATGTGGGGTAGAGGAAAGGCTATGTGGGATAGAGGAAAGGCTATGAGGTATAGAGGAAATGCTATGTGGGGTAGAGGAAAGGTTATGAGGGATAGAGGAAAGGCCATGAGGCATAGAGGAAAGGCTATGAGGGATAGGGGAAAAGCTATGAGGGATAGAGGAAAGGATAGATAGATAGATATATATATGGACGGACGGATGGAACAGATAGATAGATATATATGGACGGACGGATGGAACAGATATATAGATATATATGGACGGGCGGATGGAACAGATAGATAGATATATACGGACGGACGGATGGAACAGATAGATATATATATATATAACGGACGGACGGATGGAACATATAGATATATATATATACGGACGGGCGGATGGAACAGATAGATAGATATATATATATACGGACGGACGGATGGAACAGATAGATATATATATACTACGGACGGGCGGATGGAACAGATAGATATATATATATACGGACGGGCGGATGGAACAGATATATATATATATATACGGACGGACGGATGGAAGAGATATATATATACGGACGGACGGATGGAACAGATAAATATATACGGACGGGCGGATGGAACAGATATATATATACGGACGGGCGGAGGATGGAACAGATAGATATATATACGGACGGGCGATGGAACAGATAGATATATACGGACGGACGGATGGAACAGATAGATATATATATACGGACGGGCGGATGGAACAGATATATATATATATATACGGACGGGCGGATGGAACAGATAGATATATATATACGGGGACGGATGGAACAGATAGATATATATACGGACGGACGGGCGGATGGAACAGATAGATAGATATATACGGACGGGCGGATGGAACAGATAGATATATATATATATACGGACGGGCGGATGGAACAGATAGATATATATATACGGACGGGCGGATGGAACAGATAGATAGATATATACGGACGGGCGGATGGAACAGATAGATATATATATACGGACGGACGGATGGAACATATAGATAGATATATATATACGGACGGATGGATGGAACAGATAGATATATATATACGGACGGATGGATGGAACAGATAGATAGATATATACGGACGGACGGATGGAACATATAGATATATATATATACGGACGGATGGAACAGATAGATATATATATACGGACGGATGGATGGAACAGATAGATATATATATACGGACGGGCGGATGGAACAGATATATATATATAATATATATGGACGGACGGATGGAACAGATAGATAGATAGATATACGGACGGGCGGATGGAACAGATAGATAGATATATATATACGGACGGACGGATGGAACAGATAGATAGATATATACGGACGGGCGGATGGAACAGATAGAATATATATATATATATATACGGACGGGCGGATGGAACAGATATATATATATATACGGACGGGCGGATGGAACAGATAGATATATATATATATACGGGCGGATGGAACAGATAGATAGATATATATATATACGGACGGGCGGATGGAACAGATAGAATATATATATATATATACGGACGGGCGGATGGAACAGATAGATAGATATATATATATACGGACGGGCGGATGGAACAGATAGATAGAAATATATATATATATACGGACGGGCGGATGGAACAGATAGAATATATATATATATACGGACGGGCGGATGGAACAGATAGATAATATATATATATATACGGACGGGCGGATGGAACAGATAGATAGATATATATATACGGACGGGCGGATGGAACGATAGATAGATATATATATATATACGGACGGGCGGATGGAACAGATAGATATATATATATATACGGACGGACGGATGGATGGAATAGATAGATAGATATATACGGACGGGCGGATGGAACAGATAGATATATATATATATACGGACGGGCGGATGGAACAGATAGATATATATATACGGACGGGCGGGTGGAACAGATAGATAGATATATACGGACGGACGGATGGAACATATAGATAGATATATACGGACGGACGGATGGAACATATAGATAGATATATATATATACGGACGGGCGGATGGAACAGATAGATAGATATATACGGACGGGCGGATGGAACAGATAGATAGATAGATATGGACGGGCGGATGGAACAGATAGATAGATATATATATATACGGACGGGCGGATGGAACAGATAGATATATATATACGGACGGACGGATGGAACATATAGATAGATAAATATATACGGACGGATGGATGGAACAGATAGATAGATAGATATGGACGGGCGGATGGAACAGATAGATATATATATACGGACGGATGGATGGAACAGATAGATATATATATATACGGACGGATGGATGGAACAGATAGATAGATATATACGGACGGACGGATGGAACATATAGATATATATACGGACGGATGGATGGAACAGATAGATATATATACGGACGGACGGATGGAACAGATATATATATATACGGACGGACGGATGGAACAGATAGATATATATATACGGACGGACGGATGGAACAGATAGATAGATATATACGGACGGACGGATGGAACAGATATATATATATATATATATATAATATATACGGACGGACGGATGGAACAGATATATATATATATATACGGACGGACGGATGGAACAGATAGATAGATATATACGGACGGACGGATGGAACAGATAGATAGATATATATGGACGGACGGATGGAACAGATAGATATATATATATATATGGACGGACGGGCGGATGGAACAGATAGAAGATATATATATATGGACGGACGGATGGAACAGATAGATATATATATACGGACGGGCGGATGGAACAGATAGATATATATATATATATATACGGACGGACGGATGGAACAGATATATATATACGGACGGGCGGATGGAACATATATATATATATACGGACGGACGGATGGAACAGATAGATATATACGGACGGGCGGATGGAACAGATAGATATATACGGACGGGCGGATGGAACAGATATATATATACGGACGGGCGGAGGATGGAACAGATAGATAGATATATATACGGACGGGCGGATGGAACAGATAGATAGATATATATACGGACGGACGGAACAGATAGATAGATATATATATAGATGGATAGATACAGATAGATATATATATACGGACGGGCGGATGGAACAGATATATAGATATATACGGACGGACGGATGGAACAGATAGATATATATATATATACGGACGGGCGGATGGAACAGATAGATATATATATATATACGGACGGACGGATGGATGGAACAGATAGATAGATATATACGGACGGTCGGATGGAACAGATAGATATATATATATATACGGACGGACGGATGGAACAGATATATATATATATACGGACGGGCGGATGGAACAGATAGATATATATATACGGACGGGCGGATGGAACAGATAGATAGATATATACGGACGGACGGATGGAACATATAGATAGATATATACGGACGGACGGATGGAACATATAGATAGATATATATATATATACGGACGGGCGGATGGAACAGATAGATAGATATATACGGACGGGCGGATGGAACAGATAGATAGATATATATATACGGACGGGCGGATGGAACAGATAGATAGATATATATATATACGGACGGGCGGATGGAACAGATAGATAGATATATACGGACGGACGGATGGAACATATAGATAGATATATATATACGGACGGATGGATGGAACAGATAGATAGATATATATGGACGGACGGATGGAACAGATAGATATATATATACGGACGGATGGATGGAACAGATAGATAGATATATATACGGACGGACGGATGGAACAGATAGATATATATATATATATACGGACGGACGGATGGAACAGATAGATAGATATATATATATATATATATACGGACGGGCGGATGGAACAGATAGATATATATATATATACGGACGGACGGATGGAACAGATAGATAGATATATACGGACGGGCGGATGGAACAGATATATATATATATATACGGACGGGCGGATGGAACATATATATATATACGGACGGGCGGATGGAACAGATAGATATATATATATATATACGGACGGGCGGATGGAACAGATAGATAGATATATATATATATATACGGACGGGCGGATGGAACAGATAGATAGATATATATATACGGACGGACGGATGGAACAGATAGATAGATATATATATATACGGACGGGCGGATGGAACAGATAGATAGATATATATATACGGACGGACGGATGGAACAGATAGATATATATATATGGACGGACGGATGGAACAGATAGATATATATATATACGGACGGACGGATGGAACAGATAGATATATATATACGGACGGACGGATGGAACAGATAGATAGATATATACGGACGGACGGATGGAACAGATAGATAGATATATACGGACGGACGGATGGAACAATAGATAGATATATATATATATACGGACGGGCGGATGGAACAGATAGATAGATATATATATACGGACGGGCGGATGGAACAGATAGATAGATATATATATATACGGACGGGCGGA
>CM026395.1:1509572-1548007 GCA_014843695.1 Archivesica marissinica | reverse complement strand
TATGACATATTGTATAATGCTATATGACAGGTACAAGCATTGTTTAGTATGACATATTGTATAATGCTATATGACAGGTACAAGCATTGTTTAGTATGACATATTGTATAATGCTATATGACAGGTACAAGCATTGTTTAGTATGACATATTGTTATGCTATATTACAGGTACAAGCATTGTTTAGTATGACATATTGTATAATGCTATATGACAGGTACAATATTGTTTAGTATGGCATATTGTATAATGCTATATGACAGGTACAAGTATTGTTTAGTATGACATATTGTATAATGCTATATGACAGGTACAAGCATTGTTTAGTATGACATATTGTATAATGCTATATGACAGGTACACGTATTGTTTAGTATGACATATTGTATAATGCTATATGACAGGTACAAGTATTGTTTAGTATGACATATTGTATAATGCTATATGACAGGTACAAGCATGTTTTGTATGACATATTGTATATGCTATATGACAGGTACAAGCATTGTTTAGTATGACATATTGTATATGCTATATGACAGGTACAAGCATTGTTTAGTATGACATATTGTATAATGCTATATGACAGGTACAGTATTGTTTAGTATGACATATTGTATAATGCTATATGACAGGTACAAGCATTGTTTAGTATGACATATTGTATAATGCTATATGACAGGTACACGTATTGTTTAGTATGACATATTGTATAATGCTATATGACAGGTACAAGTATTGTTTAGTATGACATATTGTATAATGCTATATGACAGGTACACGTATTGTTTAGTATGACATATTGTATAATGCTATATGACAGGTACACGTATTGTTTAGTAGGACATATTGTATAATGCTATATGACAGGTACAAGTATTGTTTAGTATGACATATTGTATAATGCTATATGACAGGTACACGTATTGTTTAGTATGACATATTTTATAATGCTATATGACAGGTACACGTATTGTTTAGTATGACATATTTTATAATGCTATATGACAGGTACACGTATTGTTTAGTATGACATATTGTATAATGCTATATGACAGGTACACGTATTGTTTAGTATGACATATTGTATAATGCTATATGACAGGTACACGTATTGTTTAGTATGACATATTGTATAATGCTATATGACAGGTACAAGTATTGTTTAGTATGACATATTGTATAATGCTATATGACAGGTACACGTATTGTTTAGTATGACATATTTTATAATTCTATATGACAGGTACAAGCATTGTTTAGTATGACATATTGTATAATGCTATATGACAGGTACAAGTATTGTTTAGTATGACATATTGTATAATGCTATATGACAGGTACAAGTATTGTTTAGTATGACATATTGTATAATGCTATATGACAGGTACAAGTAGTGTTTAGTATGACATATTGTATAATGCTATATGACAGGTACAAGTATTGTTTAGTATGACATATTGTATAATGCTATATGACAGGTACAAGTATTGTTTAGTATGACATATTGTATAATGCTATATGACAGGTACAAGCATTGTTTAGTATGACATATTGTATAATGCTATATGACAGGTACAAGCATTGTTTAGTATGACATATTGTATAATGCTATATGACAGGTACAAGCATTGTTTAGTATGACATATTGTATAATGCTATATGACAGGTACAAGCATTGTTTAGTATGACATATTGTATAATGCTATATGACAGGTACAAGCATTGTTTAGTATGACATATTGTATAATGCTATATGACAGTACAAGCATTGTTTAGTATGACATATTGTATAATGCTATATGACAGGTACAAGCATTGTTAGTATGACATATTGTATAATGCTATATGACAGGTACAAGCATTGTTTAGTATGACATATTGTATAATGCTATATGACAGGTACAAGCATTGTTTAGTATGACATATTGTATAATGCTATATGACAGGTACAAGCATTGTTTATTATAAGTATAAAACAAATTGTTTAGTATGACATATTGTATAATGCTATATGCCAGGTTACAAGCATTGTTTAGTATGACATATTGTATAATGCTATATGCCAGGTTACAAGCATTGATTAGTATGACATATTGTATAATGCTATATGACAGGTACAAGCATTGTTTAGTATGACATATTGTATAATGCTATATGACAGGTACAAGCATTGTTTAGTATGACATATTGTATAATGCTATATGACAGGTACACGTATTGTTTAGTATGACATATTTTATAATGCTATATGACAGGTACAAGTATTGTTTAGTATGACATATTTTATAATGCTATATGACAGGTACACGTATTGTTTAGTATGACATATTGTATAATGCTATATGACAGGTACAAGCATTGTTTAGTATGACATATTTTATAATGCTATATTCTGTTATGACAGGTACAAGTATTGTTTAGTATGACATATTGTATAATGCTATATTCTGCTATGACAGGTACAAGTATTGTTTAGTATGACATATTGTATAATGCTATATTCTGCTATGACAGGTACACGTATTGTTTAGTATGACATATTGTATAATGCTATATGACAGGTACACGTATTGTTTAGTATGACATATTTTATAATGCTATATGACAGGTACAAGTATTGTTTAGTATGACATATTTTATAATGCTATATGACAGGTACACGTATTGTTTAGTATGACATATTGTATAATGCTATATGACAGGTACAAGCATTGTTTAGTATGACATATTTTATAATGCTATATTCTGTTATGACAGGTACAAGCATTGTTTAGTATGACATATTGTATAATGCTATATTCTGCTATGACAGGTACACGTATTGTTTAGTATGACATATTGTATAATGCTATATTCTGCTATGACAGGTACACGTATTGTTTAGTATGACATATTGTATAATGCTATATTCTGCTATGACAGGTACACGTATTGTTTAGTATGACATATTGTATAATGCTATATGACAGGTACAAGCATTGTTTAGTATGACATATTGTATAAATGCTATATGACAGGTACAAGCATTGTTTAGTATGACATATGTAAATGCTATATGACAGGTACAAGCATTGTTTAGTATGACATATTGTATAATGCTATATGACAGGTACAAGCATTGTTTAGTATGACATATTGTATAATGCTATATGACAGGTACAAGTATTGTTTAGTATGACATATTGTATAATGCTATATGACAGGTACAAGCATTGTTTAGTATGACATATTTTATAATGCTATATTCTGTTATGACAGGTACAAGCATTGTTTAGTATGACATATTTTATAATGCTATATGACAGGTACAAGCATTGTTTAGTATGACATATTTTATAATGCTATATGACAGGTACAAGTATTGTTTAGTATGACATATTTTATAATTCTATATGACAGGTACAAGTATTGTTTAGTATGACATATTTTATAATGCTATATGACAGGTACAAGCATTGTTTAGTATGACATATTGTAAATGCTATATGACAGGTACAAGTATTGTTTAGTATGACATATTGTATAATGCTATATGACAGGTACAAGCATTGTTTAGTATGACATATTGTATAATGCTATATGACAGGTACAAGCATTGTTTAGTATGACATATTGTATAATTCTATATGACAGGTACAAGCATTGTTTAGTATGACATATTTTATAATGCTATATGACAGGTACAAGTATTGTTTAGTATGACATATTTTATAATGCTATATGACAGGTACACGTATTGTTTAGTATGACATATTGTATAATGCTATATGACAGGTACAAGTATTGTTTAGTATGACATATTTTATAATGCTATATGACAGGTACAAGTATTGTTTAGTATGACATATTGTATAATGCTATATGACAGGTACACGTATTGTTTAGTATGACATATTGTATAATGCTATATGACAGGTACAAGTATTGTTTAGTATGACATATTGTATAATGCTATACGACAGGTACAAGCATTGTTTAGTATGACATATTGTATAATGCTATATGACAGGTACAAGCATTGTTTAGTATGACATATTGTATAATGCTATATGACAGGTACAAGCATTGTTTAGTATGACATATTGTATAATCTATAAAGCGAGTTGAAGCACAAGAAGGAAATAAAACATGCAACAAAAACGTTCGGAAATTTACTATTTTGTTGGAATATTTCGTTTTGATATAAGAGGAAGAGACAAAAAGAAACTGGAAGAAGAAAACAAAACCTGTGATGTTGTCATTTATTTTACATTCGTGTAGCTAAATGCAAGCGCAAACTAAGTAGCGTACGAGCGAGGGTTACAGTAAAATAGTGTGCCGGAATCCCGTGGTGGACATTTGTGAAGTGTGTTTTACGTTTATTTATCGTCGCTACCGGTTGCCCATATGAGCGACACGAGGCCTCGGTTTAAAGTCCCTGTTAATTTTATTAGGGTCAGACGGGGGATCGAACCTGCATCAAATTATCTATGATACAATGTAAAGCTGATTCATGTAGTGATACATATATACACATGTCCTTCAAACTGTTTCGATAAAGATGGTAACCTTAAAATAGATGTATAGTTATGTACGGCATTGGTTGTTCCATTATTGAATTAGCGGTAGGACTTTTGCAAATTTCCCAAACACCAGGACTCGTTTTTATTATTATATCAGTTAAATGTTGTACTATGATATAAGCTGATAGAGTTAACAATTGTGTATTAAACAAATATATACTTATACATAGATATGATTTAAGTGTATTCTTGATGTATGTTTAATGTATTTAGGGGTTAGTCTGCGTAACAGATTGGGCAAGTGGATCCATCAGACTCATCAATATGGCAACCGGTGAAGTTACTGACTCCTATGTTTTCACCAATGAGAACTCTTTCCTTGCAGTGGGCTTGTATAGCGCTGATGTACAACCACACGCGACAGGTACTGATTTCTTATCCTCTATATATACCACCAAGACAAGAAACGTCATTCTACTTTTAATGTACACTTGATTTTGATAACAAGATTATCATTATGTTATTACATATTTACACATTAAGCTCCACCTATGTTGGACAGGTAAGACTATCATTATGTTATTACATATTTACACATTAAGCTCCACCTATGTTGGACATGTAAGACTATCATTATGTTATTACATATTTACACATTAAGCTCCACCTATGTTGGACAGGTAAGACTGTCATTATGTTATTACATATTTACACATTAAGCTCCACCTATGTTGGACATGTAACATTATCATTATGTTATTACATATTTACACATTAAGCTCCACCTATGTTGGACATGTAAGACTATCATTATGTTATTACATATTTACACATTAAGCTCCACCTATGTTGGACATGTAAGACTATCATTATGTTATTACATATTTACACATTAAACTCCACCTATGTTGGACAGGTAACATTATCATTATGTTATTACATATTTACACATTAAGCTCCACCTATGTTTGACAGGTAAGACTATCATTATGTTATTACATATTTACACATTAAGCTCCACCTATGTTTGACAGGTAAGAGGTGATTTCAATTTTATATAGGAGACAGAACACGCTCGTAACCAAACAATATTTACAATCAATACATAATTACAATTTGAATAATCAAATTAATGTAAAACAACCCAGTACACACGGGATCTCCTTATGTATTATAAATCCGTATAATATACTCTTCAACACACAGCATATAGGTCTAAAGAGCTTGCATCCGTGTGGATAAGAAATATCAGAAAATAGTCAGCATACCCCAACATTGGTGGTGATATGAGTTTCTCTTTGATAGTATCAAAAGTCATTTGCTGACTTTCCTCCCAATCCCATGAGGTTGGAGGATTTGATTTCTTGGATTTGATAGTAAATCCATGTCCCTCTAAATGTTTGTTTAACGGCTGCACGATATAGCCGGTAAACCCGATCCATTGCCGAAGTGTCTTAACATTGTGTAGAGCTTGCCAATCCGTAACGGCCGACACATCCCCTATTCTATACTCTTCTACATACAACCACCTATTTTCATGTTCCGGGTTTGTAAAAAAGCAAAACCGCGTAAATGTGCTCTCCAGTGAAATATGTGATATATTGCTAATTAATCTGTGATATTGGATATATATTTTGGATTAGGATACACAGCTAAGTACCCTCTACAAGACGTATGCATTATATGATAATCGTGTATTAGATGACTGAGATATATACAGTTTTGCAACATTTCTTTGTGTATCCTCATGTACATTGCCTAGCCAGTGCGCACCTGTGAACAGTTCTTACTCTTAAATATATATATCACAACAAAAACAAACTACAAAAAATATATGAAAAAAATGACAGATTACATAACGGTCACGCTGGATTATCCTCCATATTGCCCGAGGGCATGATCAAGGAGCAAGTACTTTCCATTCACTAGATGTCACAGCTTAATCCGGACGAGACGGATCCTAAACGCCTAGTTAACACGCGACTACTGCGCATTAAATCTGAAATAGCCGAGAGCGACAGCAATACGATGATATTTGACGACGACTACGAAGATGATTATGCTGATGAATACACAGACACAATAGTGTCTCAGCACGCTAGACCGCAGCAATTTTACCAAGATCTGGACAACCAACTAGACGGACTACCGCGAGACGAATATGTGCTAAATCTACTTAGAATATGCAGAGCGAACTACACACAAATAAACGACTACAGAGACCGGCTGGCAGAACGAGCTCGCGGTCCAGACTGCCCTGAAACACGGCTAGTAAGACGCCGTAACTCAGCATCTGCCACAAAGGAAAGAAAATGTGCAAATGACTGCTATGTGTTATACGCCTTTGTACAAGGTGAGCGCAGCAAGGATATTACCGAAGTATTTACAAGTGCCAATCTAGACGAGACTTCGGTCACAGAACGCGACACAAACTCAACATATACTAATATAGCTCCGCCAGACGTATTCGTATTAATTAACAATTTACAGTGCGCAGTAATGCACATGTCAAAACGGCAAACCGAGGACTCGAAAATAATATGCGATATAGCGAAGGATGTCTCAGCATTGACTAACACGTTTAGAATAGTGCATTCTACTATGAACAGTATTCTCTCCAGACTGCCGGATACGACCACACATAGCCACATAAATAAAATTCAAGGTGATATATCAAAGCTAGGGTCCTCAATAGCGACTATCAACAAGCGTATTGTGGACTCTGAGCCAGCACAGCAATCAATTGCCACACCAACAAGAAGCTCATCATGTACACCAAGTCGTATACTAACGAATGCGCATACCCCAACGATGTCATATGCTGATGCCACCACACTCTGTAATGAGCCCATTATACCAAATACAACGACAGCGATAAACAACACATCTAGAAGTACTCGTCCAGTACCGGAAACTGAACCCAAATATATTAACACTAATGATATATACGTAGATGTAACAGTCCCGACATCCAAGACAGTACTTAAGCCAGCTAACGTAGTCGCCAGTAAATGTTCATTAAGCACTGATACCAAACTCAGAGAAAACCCTCCAGCTAGAACACCAAATAGTGTGAGTATCGAGTCCAATACGTGTACAAACAAAACGAAGACACATGAAACCGAGCCTACCAAACGACGCAGTACAGCATCAGGAAACACTCCACCGTGTGATCGCTTTATTTCTGCTAAAAGGCCGAAAAACAGTGCTTATTACCTACAAAATATAGACAGCAGCGTTGTTGAAAATGATATATACCAACATATAACGGAAAGGGGTGTATACGTATCACATATTCGCATATTCTATGGCAGGAACGGCTCATCGGCTAGGATTAACATACCAGAAGAATATATCTCGGACATCGAGCTTGATGGGTTTTGGCCAGATGGGGTCACATGTCGGAAATGGACACCCTTCGCGGAATATGAACGTGAGAGGCCCCGCTCAACGTACTCAACAAATAATAATCGACATAACAATAGAGATCGTCGCCATTTTCATAGTTATAATGACAGTGCTGATGCTACTGGGCATAGTAGAAATAGGTCTGATAGTGGCAACACGAACCCACGCAGTAGCTGGGGACATGCAGTCGACGACTGGAACTCGAATACCTCCTCCTGGAAGGAAAACTATCACAACGCGTACGATTAAATATCCACAATGGCCATACAAGTACACGGACTATATTCACTACTCATATTATATTCAATAATGGGATGCAATTTATTATGTTGGAACGTACGCGGAATTATATCCTCAGCTTACCCGTTATCGCAAATGTTAGACGATTACGCAATAGATATCGCACTAATCACTGAACATAAACTATTACCGTATTCGTCAGTGTTCTTAAATAGCATTCACCAAGATTACAATTATGCTCTAACGGTCGACGAGTCAATCAGTCAGTACGGTAGTGTTAGATGTGGGAAAGCCGGGACAGCTATCATGTATAAGAAAAGTATCCAATCATATGTCAATACCATACAGAACATAGACTGCGACAGGATAATTGGCATAGAAATACAATATGATCAAAACTTACCTACATATATATTTTGTGCTTATCTACCATCTGACCATGATATAGAAGCATACCGAGAGGTTATAAGTGAGCTACAAACATTAATTGCTTATTATACAAAGGAGGGCAACGTGATAACAGCCGGCGACTTTAACGCTCAGTATAGTCATAACGGAAACGTGCAAGGAAACCCGAAGTCAAAAGTATTGACTCAATTTGTGAATGATAACAACTTAGTATCTGCACAGCAAGTAGTAATTTATGAGAACGGTTACACGTTTGTACCAACTAAAGCAACGATTGACTACATCTTTGTCGAGTCGTCGTTTGGTGAAAAGGTTAAATCGTTCCTAATCGTAAATGAATGTGAAATTTTAACATCTGACCACCTACCTTTAATCATGTCATTCGAAACGGAACGCATTATAAATATCAAATTGTCTTCTAGAGTATGTACGGCGTGGCATAAGTGCAACGAGAACGATCTTATTCGATATCAGAATGCTATAACTGAGAACCTTTCAGGCATACTAGAAAACAATAACGAATACTATGACCCTGATTTATTGAACTCGCTAATTGTGGACGCGCTGCATAGGGCTGAAACACTTTTACCCCGTAGCAAATTCAATAAGCGCGCCAAGCCATACTGGTGCAAGCAGGTTAAAGAAGCACATACAGTGGCTCGCTCTATGCGGAGGCAATGGATTTCAGCCGGACGACCAAGAGGACATCACCACCTCTCATATCACCAATATAAATTAGCAAAATGTAACTTTCGTCGTATACAGAGGGAAAACCAGTTAGAATATGAAAATAAAATGCATGATGAATTAAACCAGGCCGCAGAACTAGACTATCGGTTGTTCTGGAAGTTACTGAAAAGAAACAAGCGAAACCAAACGGGGTCTGCGCTCAATTAGTCACGGACAATTCTACGTTCACAGGAGAACACGTAGTTGACGGCTTCGCTAAGCACTTCACGAATGTGTTTAAAATGGACCAAAGCAACACACTGCAAGACATGGCCAAAAAACAACAACTCAAGCATCTATTAAGTGATTTACCGTCTACGCGCTTCCCTGAACTCTTAGCCTCTATCACAACCAATGAAATCTCCCTAGCAACTAAAACGCTCAAGCAACGTAAAAGCCCAGGATGTGACAATGTATTGAATGAACATGTATTTAGCGCAAAACACGTGATAGACAGTGTTTTAACCAAGTTATTCAACTCTATCCTGAGGCATGAAATGATTCCAATTCAATGGAAAACAAGTATACTTGTACCGATCTACAAAGGCAAGGGTAAAAGCAAAACGGATGCAAATAATTACAGACCAATCTCGCTCATCCCTTGTTTCTGCAAGATATTCGAGAAAGTGTTGCTTAACCGCATAGATAAACAACTCGAGTCGATACAACCGCCATTCCCAAACTCGCAACAACATGGATTTCGCAAACAGCTAAGCTGCACTACCGCTGCATTTAACCTACAGGAAACGATATTTCACCAGATCGAACGTAATAGCCACGTGTACGTCGCCTTCTTAGACCAGAAATCAGCGTTCCACTGTGTATGGCACGACGGCCTATTCATTAAGCTTGGCCTACTGGGCATCACCGGCAAGATACTCCGACTCATACGAAACTCATACACTGACCTAAAATGTGTTGTTAGACACAACGGCAAATCGGCTGACGCCATTAGCGTAGAACGATCAGTTCGTCAGGGGGGTACGCTATCAACCCTGTACTACATAGTTTACGTGAATCAGTTATTTGTTGACCTTGAAAATAGTACCGACGGCTGCTCAGTCATGCTTACAAAGAGTGGTAATCCCTCGTTTGCGGACGATATAACACTAATCGCGCTATCTCCACTTAAACTCCAAAACATGATAGATACAACATATAAGTACTGTAACGAGTGGAAAATGGCAATCAATGTAGAAAAGTCCAATGTTGTAGTGTTCAGCAAAAAGCGTAATTCACCTAGGGTTGGCATTTTATACGGTGACTCATTTATTGAACAAACGACAAGTGCACCTCATTTGGGAATCCGCCAGGACGCAGACCTCAAACGGCAGCACAGAATCGACGAGAGATTGCAAAAAGCTAAAAATGCATTCTTTGCCATGTCAGTGCAAGGTGTTCACCCTAATGGCATTAACCCGCTTACAGCAATTAATTTGTACAAACGAATAGTAGTACCCACCGCTTTATACGGATGCGAACTTTGGAACAATATGTCTAATCCTCAAACGTATTCGGTTAATAAACTCCAACACTTTATAGTCAAGAGAATACAAGGATTCACTACACGCACCAGATCGGATATATGTGAATCAATGGCAGGATTACATAAACTCTCAGCAGATATTGAAATTAGGAAGCTCATGTTTCTACATAAACTACTGAGCCTAAGCAACAACTGTTCCTCTAAGAGCATCTTTATATTGAGATATATATCATTTGCTTCGGACAAACGTGCTAGACAAAGTATGTCGGGGTTCATTCCTGATATTATCCGGATCTTACATATATATGGCATCGGGCACATTATCAACGATGTACTAGTTAACCCTATGGCCCTTCCATCTAAACATTGCTGGAAAAATTTAATTAAGTCGTTAGTTTATTCTCGAGAATCAGACAAGTGGACTCGGCGTGTTACAGCTGATGACGAATTTCGCTATTTCAGTATACTACACCCAGTCATTAGTCCTGCTATTGTATATACCGTATATAGAGATAGTACGTCAAGGCATATAATGCGCTCAGTAGCCAACATATGGGCCAGATCCATGACTAATGACTTATCTGTGTGTCTAATGTGTGATAGAATATGTATGGACCTGGTGACGCACGTGGTAAGTGATTGCAAGGGTACTTACCATCTGCGTTCCTGCTTTGTCAATGATCTATTTTGCACACATAATAGCTTATTTATTAATAACTTGCTCATACTGGATAAAGAAACGTGGACCCTTAAGCTATTAGGGGCGCCTATTGGAGCAATACTCGATTGTGATAACCAAATACAATTCCTAAAGCGTTCATACCGATACGTGTTTGAATGTATGAACAGATTCATTACCTGTATGTGAACAATCCGACTGATACTGGTGAACTGCATACCAAAACTATATAAAACGACTTAAACTATCCTGCAAGGAGCCCAGGTCGTCAGCATGATACACACATGTGTATTGGTAGCATAATCTAACCTACGCATATATACTATATATGTGCGATGTATGTATATTGTAGTTATATTATAGTAATATTGTATCATTGTCTATATTTGTATATACCATGCATATCTTCTTGATGGAGGAAATAAAGATTTTGAATTGAATTAATTTGGCTGCACGATATAGCCGGTAAACCCGATCCATTGCCGAAGTGTCTTAACATTGTGTAGAGCTTGCCAATCCGTAACGGCCGACACATCCCCTATTCTATACTCTTCTACATACAACCACCTTATCCAACATAGAGCATAGATATGCCATTTTCCACTGGAGTATTATATCGATCCAGTTGTCAAAGCTATGGTATATGGTCCTGGACCGGAATAGGCGCATGGCCCATTTTGATATATAATATGCGACCTTACAAATGAATGTAAAGTCATTATTTGCTATATCGTAACAATTGTTTGTAAATTCAGATAACTGCCACACGAGCGAGTGTAGTGATATTTGTATGAATGAGGAGTCGGGACCTACGTGTCACTGCCGAGAAGGTTACAAGCTTAATGAAGACGCAGTCACTTGCGATGGTTTGTTTGAGTATTGCTTATCACTACAGTGCACAATGATGTATCACTATACTGCATATTGATGTATCACTATACTGCATATTGATGTATCACTATACTGCATATTGATGTATCACTATACTGCATATTGATGTATCTCTAGTTTACCGTCATCTATCACTATACTGCATATTGATGTATCTCTAGTCTACCGTCATGTATCACTATTCTGCATATTGATGTATCTCTAGTCTACCGTCATCTATCACTATACTGCATATTGTTGTATCTCTAGCCTACCGTCATCTATCACTATACTGCATGTTGATGTATCTCTAGTCTACCGTCATCTATCACTATACTGCATATTGATGTATCTCTAGCCTACCGTCATCTATCACTATACTGCATATTGATGTATCTCTAGCCTACCGTCATCTATCACTATAATGCATGTTGATGTATCTCTAGTCTACCGTCATCTATCACTATACTGTATATTGATGTATCTCTAGCCTACCGTCATCTCTCACTATACTGTATATTGATGTATCTCTAGTCTACCGTCATCTATCACTATACTGCATATTGATGTATCTCTAGTCTACCGTCATCTATCACTATACTGCATATTGTTGTATCTCTAGCCTACCGTCATCTATCACTATACTGCATGTTGATGTATCTCTAGTCTACCGTCATCTATCACTATACTGCATATTGATGTATCTCTAGCCTACCGTCATCTATCACTATACTGCATATTGATGTATCTCTAGCCTACCGTCATCTATCACTATAATGCATGTTGATGTATCTCTAGTCTACCGTCATCTATCACTATACTGTATATTGATGTATCTCTAGCCTACCGTCATCTCTCACTATACTGTATATTGATGTATCTCTAGTCTACCGTCATCTATCACTATACTGCATATTGATGTATCTCTAGTCTACCGTCATCTATCACTATACTGCATATTGATGTATCTCTTGTCTACCGTCATCTATCACTATACTGTATATTGATGTATCTCTAGTCTACCGTCATGTATCACTATACTGCATATTGATGTATCTCTAGACTACCGTCATCTATCACTATACTGCATATTGATGTATCTCTAATCTACCGTCATCTATCACTATACTGCATATTGATGTATCACTAGCCTACCGTCATCTATCACTATACTGCATATTGATGTATCTCTAGTCTACCGTCATCTATCACTATACTGCATATTGATGTATCTCTAGTCTACCGTCATCTATCATTATACTGTATATTGATGTATCTCTAGTCTACCGTCATCTATCACTATACTGTATATTGATGTATCTCTAGTCTACCGTCATGTATCACTATACTGCATATTGATGTATCACTAATCTACCGTCATCTATCACTATGCTGTATATTGATGTATCTCTAGCCTACCGTCATCTATCACTATACTGCATATTGATGTATCTCTAGTCTACCGTCATCTATCACTATACTGCATATTGATGTATCACTAATCTACCATCATGTATCACTATACTACATATTGATGTATCACTAATCTACCGTGATGTATCACTATACTGCATATTGATGTATCACTACACTCTCTGAGGTTACAATGTACATTTTGTCCTATTTGTCTGCAGAAGACTTTGGTCAGTATCTCCGTGCGTTAATGTGGTCAAACAGCAGTAGTATATGTATGAGGGACATACGCAGCCTCACATCGGGCAGCTACAATGACACAATCAACTGTTTCTATTCGGGTGGCTCAAAGATCAACCACTTTGATATAGGTAAATATAAATAAATTTTAATAATTATACAAATACTCCTGTTATATTTCAGCAATCTTAATTAATTTGTTTAGCTATGTCAGATTGTGATATTAAAAGCAACCTCATAATATATTACATCTTGATCATTCAAAATCGGTTGTAAACTTGAACACACAAATGTAATAATCGATGACGTAGAATACTGCTTTATTAGAAGGTATGTTAAACCATTATAATTATACTAACAGACAGCTCTGTAGTCCAGTGGTAATACACTGGACTGGTAATCCAGGGATCGCAGGTTCGATCTTACCCTAATAAAATTAACAGTGTTTCAGATGAGACTGCCCAGGTCTCGTGTCTGTGCTTTACAATGTGCACGTAAAAGAACCAGAGGATACTGAACATTATAATGTTTATGAATGCAGTAGCTTTGTGAAAATACAGACAACTGGACTATGTAAATGTGTTGATCCGCAACATATAGGACAGATACCTGGACTATGGACACGTGTGAATCAAACAGGCAATATCACTAGATATTAAGTGTGGATCGACTACATACAGGGCGATAGACAACCAGATTATGTAAACATGTGGATCGAACACATATATATGACAGACAACCGGATTATGTAAAATGTGGATCGAACACATATATATGACAGACAACCGGATTATGTAATCATGTGGATCGAACACATATATATGACAGACAACCAGATTATGTAAACATGTGGATCGAACACATATATATGACAGACAACCAGATTATGTAAAATGTGGATCGAACACATATATATGACAGACAACCGGATTATGTAAAATGTGGATCGAACACATATATATGATAGACAACCGGATTATGTAAACATGTGGATCGAACACATATATATGACAGACAACCGGATTATGTAAAATGTGGATCGAACACATATATGTGACAGACAACCGGATTATGTAAACATGTGGATCGAACACATATATATGACAGACAACCGGATTATGTAAAATGTGGATCGAACACATATATATGACAGACAACCGGATTGTGTAAACATGTGGATCGAACACATATATATGACAGACAACCGGATTATGTAAAATGTGGATCGAACACATATATATGACAGACAACCGGATTATGTAAACATGTGGATCGAACACATATATATGACAGACAACCGGATTATGTAAACATGTGGATCGAACACATATATATATGACAGACAACCGGATTATGTAAACATGTGGATCGAACACATATATATGACAGACAACCGGATTGTGTAAAATGTGGATCGAACACATATATATGACAGACAACCGGATTATGTAAAATGTGGATCGAACACATATATATGACAGACAACCGGATTATGTAAACATGTGGATCGAACACATATATATGACAGACAACCGGATTATGTAAACATGTTGATCGAACACATATATATGACAGACAACCGGATTATGTAAACATGTGGATCGAACACATATATATGACAGACAACCGGATTATGTAAACATGTTGATCGAACACATATATATGACAGACAACCGGATTATGTAAACATGTGGATCGAACACATATATATGACAGACAACCGGATTATGTAAACATGTTGATCGAACACATATATATGACAGACAACCGGATTATGTAAACATGTGGATCGAACACATATATATGACAGACAACCGGATTATGTAAACATGTTGATCGAACACATATATATGACAGACAACCGGACTATGTAAACATGTGGATCGAATACAAATATATGACAGACAACCGGATTATGTAAACATGTGGATCGAACACATATATATGACAGACAACCGGATTAAGTAAACACGTGGATCGAAGACAACGTCATAATATCAACATTCATTAAGAGATTAACTTGTCGAGATAAAACAAACCTTCATATTAAGATGTAAGATAACACATGGAATATGATAGACACACTGCTGACAGCAGACTGCATGGCAAGTCCACACACGCAGTGCTTACAGCAGACTGTATGGCCAGTTCACACACGCAGTGCTTACAGCAGACTGTATGGCCAGTCCACACACGCAGTGCTGACAGCAGACTGTATGGCCAGTCCACACACGCAGTGCTTACAGCAGACTGTATGGCCAGTCCACATACGCAGTGCTTACAGCATACTGTATGGCCAGTCCACACACGCAGTGCTGACAGCAGACTGTATGGCCAGTCCACACACGCAGTGCTGACAGCAGACTGTATGGCAAGTCCACACACGCAGTGCTGACAGCAGCCTGTATGGCCAGTCCACACACGCAGTGCTGACAGCAGACTGTATGGCCAGTCCACATACGCAGTGCTGACAGCAGACTGCATGGCCAGTCCACACACGCAGTGCTGATAGCAGACTGTATGGCCACTCCACACACGCAGTGCTCACGGCAGACTGTATGGCCAGTCCACACACGCAGTGCTGACAGCAGACTGTATGGCCAGTCCACACACACAGTGCTGACAGCAGACTGTATGGCCAGTCCACACACACAGTGCTAACAGCAGACTGTATGGCCAGTCCATACACGCAGTGCCGACAGCAGACTGTATGGCCAGTCCACACACGCCGTGCTGACAGCAGACTGTATGGCCAGTCCACACACTCAGTGCTGACAGCAGACTGTATGGCCAGTCCACACACGCAGTGCTAACAGCAGACTGTATAGCCACTCCACACACACAGTGCTGAGAGCAGGTCGTATGGCCACTCCACACACACAGTGCTGACAGCAGGTCGTATGGCCTCTCCACACACGCATTGCTGACAGCAGGTTGTATGGCCATTCCACACACACAGTGCTGACAGCAGACTGTATGGCCAGTTTACACACAGTGCTGACAACAGGCTGTATGGCCAGTCCACACACGCAATGCTGGCCAGTGCACATACGCAGTGCTGACAGCAGGGTGTATGGAAAGTCCACACACGCAGTGCCTGCCACTCCACACACGCAGTGCTGGTCAGTCCACACACGCAGTGCTGACAGCAGGCTGTATGGCCAGTCCACACACGCAATGCTGGCCAATCCACATACCCAGTCGCTGACAGCAGAGTGTATGGCAAGTCCACACACGCAGTGCTGGCCACTCCACACACGCAGTGCTGGCCAGTCTACACACACAGTGCTGACAGCAGACTGTATGGCTAGTCCACACACGCAATGCTAACAACAGGTAGTATTGTCACTCCACACACGCAGTGCTGACAGAAGGTTGTATTGCCAGTCCACACACGCAGTGCTGACAGCAGGTTGTATGGCAAGTCAACACACGCAGTGCTGACAGCAGGTTGTATGGCCAGTCCACACACACAGTGCTGATTGCAGGTTGTATGGCTAGTCCACACACACAGTGCTGACAGCAGACTGTATGACCAGTCCACACACGCAGTGCTAACAACAGGTTGTATGGCTAGTCCACACACACAGTTCTGACAGTAGGTTGTATTGCCAGTCCACACACGCAGTACTGATAGCAGGTTGTATGGCCAGTCCACACACGCAGTGCTGATAGCAGGTTGTATTGCCAGTCCACACACGCAGTGCTGACAGTAGGTTGTATGGCCTGTCCACACACGCAGTGCTAACAACAGGTTGCTTTGCCAGTCCACACACGCAGTACTGATAGCAGGTTGTATGGCCAGTCCACACACGCAGTGCTGATAGCAGGTTGTATTGCCAGTCCACACACGCAGTGCTGACAGCAGGTTGTATTGCCAGTCTACACACGCATTGCTGACAGCAGTTTGTATGGCTAGTCCACACACGCAGTGCTGACAACAGGTTGTATGGCCAGTCCACACACGCAGTGCTAACAACAGGTTGATTTGCCTGTCCACACACGCATTGCTGACAGCAGTGTGTATGGCCAGTCCACACACGCAGTGCTGACAACAGGTTGTATTGCCAGTCCACACACGCATTGCTGACAGCAGATTGCATTGTCAGTCCACACACGCAGTGCTGTCCAGTGCAAATCCCTACTCGGGACCGGAAGATGCATATACGGACATGTTCAAGTTTTGATTGGCTTACCGATTAAATTTGTTGAACTGAAATCTCGGTTATATAACTCGATTGATTTTTAATCATATTTTTATTTTCTCTAATTCAGATATGACGAGACGCATGGTAATATATGCGGATGGGAGTGGAATTTATACTGTAAATATTGGGTCGAATCCTGTGACACAGAGAATTGACGTTTCTACAACTGATACTATTACAGGTAAATACTCTACAACAGAATATTAGCAACAGGTACATTGTACACATATAGACACATATTTTCTTATATAAAAGCCGTCTTTTCTGAACTGAATGTATGCTGGATATGACACGGAGAAATTTATTTTATTGTTCGTTCTTGTATGTTTGTTTAACGTCGCCTCCACCTATAGGCATGTTGGCGACTAGTTTCTCTCAGACGTTCATATGTACTACCTTGCTTCTGGTGACATCAGGGGTAAGGCATCTTCTTCCTCTGGTCCAGTGTGACAAATCCGTGTGCTTGCTTCTTTCGAACAACGGTCCTTGTTAGGGCCACATTCTACACATTTGTCATCCCTCAATAGCAGAACATGTCACTGATATCCTCTTCAATGGTATGCGTAACGTCAAGGCATCCCCGAGCTGTTTCCCTTCATGCCACACCTACACGAGGATCCGAGTCTGTGTCGAAGAGACGAAGTATTGAATAAGCTGCTACTGCGGAAACCATTTTATAATAGATTTATTCCATGACGCCTGCTACTTAATATAGAGATATATTGTATCAGTCAAGTCAGCATCTGGGTTATTGAAATATGACATTCGTAGCCAGTATCTGGGTTATTGAAATATGACATAGGCAGCCAGCATCTGGGTTATTGAAATATGACATTGGCAGCCAGTATCTGGGTTATTGAAATATGACATAGGCAGCCAGCATCTGGGTTATTGAAATATGACATTGGCAGCCAGTATCTGGGTTATTGAAATATGACATAGGCAGCCAGCATCTGGGTTATTGAATTATGACATAGGCAGCCAGCATCTGGGTTATTGAAATATGACATTGGCAGCCAGCATCTGGGTTATTGAAATATGACATAGGCAGCCAGCATCTGGGTTATTGAATTATGACATAGTCAGCCAGCATCTGGGTTATTGAAATATGACATTGGCAGCCAGCATCTGGGTTATTGAAATATGACATTGGCAGTCAGCAGCTTGGTTATTGAGATATGACATAGGCAGCCAGCATCTGGGTTATTGAAATATGACATTGGCAGCCAGCATCTGGGTTATTGAAATATGACATTGGCAGTCAGCAGCTTGGTTATTGAAATATGACATAGACAGTCAGCATCTGGGTTATTGAAATATGACATAGGCAGTCAGCATCTGGGTTATTGAAATATGACATTGGCAGTCAGCATCTGGGTTATTGAAATATGACATTGGCAGCCAGCATCTGGGTTATTGAAATATGACATTGGCAGCCAGCATCTGGGTTATTGAAATATGACATAGGCAGTCAGCATCTGGGTTATTGAAATATGACATTGGCAGTCAGCATCTGGGTTATTGAAATATGACATTGGCAGCCAGCATCTGGGTTATTGAAATATGACATTGGCAGCCAGCATCTGGGTTATTGAAATATGACATAGGCAGCCAGCATCTGGGTTATTGAAATATGACAGAGGCAGTCAGCATCTGGGTTATTGAAATATGACATTGGCAGTCAGCATCTGGGTTATTGAAATATGACATAGGCAATCAGCATCTGGGTTATTGAAATGTGACATTGGCAGTCAGCATCTGGGTTATTGAAATATGACATTGGCAGTCAGCATCTGGGTTATTGAAATGTGACATTGGCAGCCAGCATCTGGGTTATTGAAATGTGACATAGGCAGTCAGCATCAGTGTTATTGAAATATGACATTGACAGTCAGCATCTTGGTTATTGAAATGTGACATTGGCAGCCAGCATCTGGGTTATTGAAATATGACATTGGCAGTCAGCATCTGGGTTATTGAAATGTGACATTGGCAGCCAGCATCTGGGTTATTGAACGATTTTAAGCCAAATAACAAACAATATATATCACGAAATAAGCATGTAGTGCTGTTGAGTGGAGAGTATGTTAGCTTATCAATGCGATACAAGGGATATTAATATAGAATGCATTAATACAATGGGATACATCAGTCAGTTACTTCCCCTGAATACTCCCTAAATGTAGATAGGTAATATTAAGTTCTTTCCTCTGTTTTTATCGTTGTCCTCTTTGCACAACATGCTATCAATAATTTACTTTCTAATATTTTAATTATTAAATTACTGTATCCCGACAGATATCCTACAGTATATGCATTTGGTACTTATTTCTAAAATATCTTATCAATTAATTAACAGGATTTTGATAAAATCACATTCATCATATCGCAACATCTGGTTAAGGAACAACAGTAAAAACAAAGGAATACAACTAAAAGGACCTATTTACATTTCGGGATAAATCTGACTTTATCTGCCAAGGGAGGTAATAGAAAAACCAGGGATGTATCTCAATACTCAGGTATTGCTGTTGATTGGCGAGTTGATAACGTATGTTGGCGTATCGCTTCGATACAAGGGGGATTAATATAGAATACATTAATACAATTGCGCAGGTATTGCTGTTGATTGGCGAGTTGATAACGTATGTTGTTGTATCGCTGCGATACAAGGGAGAGGCGTATCGCTGAGATACAAGAGATATTAATATAGAATGCATTAATACAATTGCGCAGGTATATCTGTTGATTGGCGAGTTGATAACGTATGTTGGCGTATCGCTGCGATACAAGGGGGATTAATATAGAATACTTTAATTACGCAGGTATTGCTGTTGATTGGAGAGTTGATAACGTATGTTGGCGTATCGCTGCGATACAAGAGATATTAACATAGAATGCATTAATACAATTGCGCAGGTATATCTGTTGATTGGCGAGTTGATAACGTATGTTGGCGTGTCGCTGCGATACAAGGTAGATTAATATAGAATACTTTAATTACGCAGGTATTGCTGTTGATTGGAGAGTTGATAACGTATGTTGGCGTATCGCTGCGATACAAGGGGGATTAATATAGAATGCATTAATACAATTGCGCTGGTATTGCTGTTGATTGGAGAGTTGATAACGTATGTTAGCGTATCGCTGCGATACAAGGGAGAGGCGTATCGCTGCGATACAAGAGATATTAATATAGAATGCATTAATACAATTGCGCAGGTATTGCTGTTGATTGGCGAGTTGATAACGTATGTTGGCGTGTCGCTGCGATACAAGGGAGATTAATATAGAATACATTAAATGGAGATAAATCCATTTTCATTCTGTGTACAATAGATATGTACTGTACATTATGAATGAATAAATATGTTTAAACCAATACAATTACGCAGGTATTGCTGTTGATTGGAGAGACGAGAACGTTTATTGGTGTGCTGGTGAGACAGCTGGGAGCATCAGCGTAATTTCGCAGAAGACCAATGATTACTTCACTTTGATTGACAAGATAGTCAACCCAAAACATCTTAATATCATCCCGTTTAGCAAGTAAGGATTGTCGAATCGGCTCCAATATAATTATTTAATTACGATTCCTTGAATTAGTACACTGGTGGAAGTGTGATAGCGCAGTGGTAGCACGTTCGCTTCAGGTGCGAAAAGACCGGATGTACGATTGTGCCCTTAGGCAATGCATTTAAATTCCACATTGCCTCTTCTCTCTACCTCGTGGCGATGGATTCCATCAGGAATGAGGTATCGAGAGTGATTAATATAAGTTGTAAGAACTTGTTCCGTAATCGAGTTAAATTAAATGTGTATACACAAATAAGTAGATGATGGATGTTTAGGTATTTTACGCCCTGCTACGAGATTCAACATGCAGATTGAGCTAGCTGTATAGCGTAGAAAAACTCATTAAATTTACATGACTGGACTGTGTCTCATTTATATGAAAGAGTTGGCAGTTTCTAACGGAGGTAGTACTGGTTAACCGCTGGACTCTGCCCAGGGAAGGTGCTGTTAGGTAAACTGCCCGTCGCTCAAATGGAAAACCGGTAGCGACGTTAAATAAACTTAAAGAAATAAGAAACAAATGTCTTTTTTTGCTAATTATATTTAATAAATAAATGCATTAAATGCCTTGTTTCTTTGCTTCAGCACTCTGTTGTGGATATCTGGAACGTACGGCGTGTTTAAGATAGAGGCAGCCGAGTTGGACGGTACTAATAAAGCTACATTGGTCAGTAGTGGATCACTGACGAACCCAACAGGCTTGACAGTAGATATTCCAACTAACACGTAAATCTCATAATTTGTCTCTATCGAGGTTTCTCAATTCTCTAGTGTGGATATTAGTTGGAACACAGTCGGGTCAGTAGTCCATTGGTTTGCACGTTGGTCTGCTAATCCAGGCATCGCAGGTTCGATGCCCCGCCTTACTCATATAATATTAACAATTGTTCAGATGGGACTTCAAACAGAGGTCTCGTGTCGTTGCTTTACACCGCACCCTTAAAATAATGCCCATCTAAAGAGATTAGTCATTTTAGATTTTTGGAAGATATTAACAATGTACAATTATACAAATAGAAACCCATTCCAGAGTCTCTTCTGGTTCTGTTACGTGCACGGTGTACAGCACCGACACAAGACCAAGGTTTAAATCCCATCTGAAAGACTGTTAATAATCTCTTCAGGGCGCATCGCTCATATGGACAACCGTTAGCAACGATAAATAAACGTAAACCACAAACTCATTTGGAACAGCGGAGTCATTGTTCACATATATTTATAATATAGTTCACATATTGTGTGGACATGTCACTAGTATAACCAAGTTCAAGGTCACATTTGATCGTCAGTTTGTGTCCACACCATATCCTTAAACCCGGTCTCATTTGATCGTCAGTTTGTGTCCGCACCATATCCTTAAACCCGGTCTCATTTGATGGTCAGTTTGTGTCCGCACCATAATTATCCTTAAACCCGGTCTCATTTGATGGTCAGTTTGTGTCCGCACCATATCCTTAAACCCGGTCTCATTTGATCGTCAGTTTGTGTCCGCACCCATGTCCTTAAACCCGGTCTCATTTGATCGTCAGTTTGTGTCCGCACCATATCCTTAAACCCGGTCTCATTTAAAATATCGTCCCAGTAATGTTCAGCATATTGGGTAGGATCCAAGCAATATACAGGTCCAGAAGTACAAGGTCAATGTAACACGTAGCCTCACTCACAAATAAGTGACATATGATGTGCCTTTAAAGTGATATCTCTGTTGAAATTGATTGTCACATTTTTCGAAAAAGTTGTTATCATACAATTGTATTGGTTGCAAACTAATATTACTCAAGCTTTTGTAGTACTGAAATCAATTTATTTTTAATGTATTAATGCAACTCGATATTGCGGGCTACACCATTACACTATGTAGGTAATCCGCCTAAACATGAACACATGTTATATACTATTCTAACACGACCCAGCTAATAACATACATACTTGTAGAGCAAAATCTTGCTCGGATTATTCTGCGATATACCTACCTTGAACTATGCTGCGCGCGCACCGTGTTTTCGCCATTCCAGTTATACAATGCGTGTAAAGTTTATGAATGAAAGTCACGTGATGTTTGTAAAATATACCGTGGGAATTCACGGAAGTGACCTATTTTTAGAATCAGATAATCTCCTGTCCGTCTTGTTTTTCTGTTAAGTAACGTTTCAGTTACTATTCTGTACAGTTTTATTTGACAAAATAAATAAAATTATTGATCAGTTACAACTTTTGTTCATTTATGCACTAGATTGATATTTTCCATAAAAAATAACGTCATCACCCTTACGCGGGAGGAAATTTCGAAAGCCAAATGCAGCGGCGGTTGAAGAAAATACTCCTTTAAAATTATTAGAAGTAAGTCGTGTTAGAATCGAAATAATAGTATCAACCGTGGTATATCGCAGAATAACCCTCGTTTGTCGTTCTTATGCGTAGAAATATATCACTCAGGCCGAAGGTTATTCTGCGATATACCACGGTTGATACTTATTATTTCTTAATTATATTTATTTTATAGATTTATTATTTTATCTTTTTTTATTCTATCGTTCATATATATCATTATAAAATCAAGTTACAATTCATGTCAAAGGCAATTCATTAATCTCCATATTTATATGTTCCGCGGTCGAATGAAATGTTAGATGTGTTAAATATACATGGTTCACTTTCACTTATACAGGAGTTTACTACACATTTATATTGAGAAGCACGTGAACATCGACTTTATACAAAATGGCATTTATTTTACCTGTAGAATAGCAATATAAAGCTGTCTATTGAAAAAAAAGCGGGATTCGAACCTGCAATTTTCAATGTCGTATGCATGCCATTCAAACCACTGCGCTAGCGTAATATATAGTGAAACGCGCTTTTATTTTGACTAAGTGATTGTATCTCATTATACCTGGTCGATACCAACTACCTGGATCACCTACATCGTGTTTATAAATGCAACGCGGTATTGAGGACGATACCATTACACTAAGATATAGTGAAACACGCTTTTATTTTGACTAAGTGATTGTATCTCATTATACCTGGTCGATACCAACTACCTGGATCACCTATATATTTGGTTTTATGTTTATATACATATATCACATATCGCGTTGGACCAGTACATGAACATTGTTGAAAAAATATATAATCTTTCACTAGGACAGTCTTCTTTCATTCGAGTCTGTTCGTAACTCAGATTCCCTGTATACCATTCCATACTTCGGCATCCGTCAGTCTTGTCAGTCTATGGAGTTAGCGCCCGTTGAGTCTACAGATGAGCACCGTCTGCTGTGGCTGTACAATCCGATGCGTGACCTACAGAGGCGGTTGCAGCCTTCGCACGTGAAGACAGAATCACTGGAAGGCGATGCAGTTGGTGGCGGCTCACACTGTTTGGCTTTCCTCTTCCTGTGTGTGTCGTCAGAGGCTGCTTGCAGAGCGCGTTCTCCCCATCTTTAAGCCCGTTGACAGCTGTTGTCTCCAAGCTATTCTGTTTGCTGCGAGCGATTTCCAGATGTCGGTGTCCATCCCAGGCGCTATCATAATAATTAATTATATAATTATGTAATAAAAGCTATGTTCTGGTTATAGTGTAACTAATGATATCTAGTTTGTAGATATAGTTTATACATATCTTCTTCTTCTTGTCGTTCGCGAATCACATGGACAAGCCGGCAGCAAACACGAAATGGGCCGTCGTCCTCAGATCCTCCCGGCAGCCATGTAACTTCGCCTGGAGAGAAGTATCTGTTGCCCAGGTTGTTTTCCTCAGCCCAGGAAGATTGGAACACTCCTGGAGGATGTGTTCTGCAGTCTGGTCCCCTATTTTGCAGCTGCACGCAGTTGATGGAGCTAGTCAAGCTTCCGACACATATGTAAGTTCAGGCGGTTATGCCCTGTTCTAAGCCGGAATGTCGTGACTTGCTCCTGTCTGGTGAGAAGGTGGTAGTCATCCTTCTCGACTGTTGGCTTTGATGTAGATTTGATTATGGTGCATTTCTCCTTGTAAGTCAAATCTTTGTCTGGTTGCCTCTCGGTAGAACCTTGCTTGGCAAGCTGGTCAGCGGCTTCATTTCCAGGAATGCCTATGTGTGCAGGTACCCACTGGAGGACAGTTCTTTTAGTTACGCTGACTGTTCGAAGGGCTTCCATCAGGTGGGGTTCTTTGTTGTTAGACAGGTCATCCAGAACTGAGAGCGCATCAGTCAGGAAGACAACCTGGGCGCACTCCACAGTGTTGTGTACTAGAGATGCTGCTGTTTCAAGAGCCTGTACTTCTGCCCCATAGTTGGGTTAGGTAGAGCAACTGACTGTGTGTGTCCATCTGGGTGTCGGACATACACGCCTGCTCCTCCGTTTGCTACTGCTCTTGTGGCTGAACCATCTGTGTAGACTTGTAGCCATGCTTCTCCAGGATAACTCTTGTCGATGTGTGCTAGTGTGTGGGCACGTTTGACGTCATCATGTTGTCTATCTCTTGATGTCATGTATGGGATTGTACTGCAGATGGTAACCTTGGATTCATCGCTAGTCAACCATGGCTTGGATAGAAATGGCTTTGGAGGCAATGTCTTGGCTGGGAGATGGCTGGTGTGCTTTCGAGCAAGCTTCTTGGACTGGTGGATGAAACTGCTTCGCTTTAGACGATTCTTTGTTAGTGCCTTAACTCTCTGCTTCATCGGTTGTTCTTCCTGACATCGAAACTTCTCTGTCTGTAGAAGAATTCTTGTTTAGCGACGTTCTTGCAGTGGCTGGATGGAAGTCATTTTCTCCATGGCCTTGATTGGAGTGCTCTTCATTGCACCTGTGATCAGCCTGAGAGCCTTGTTCTGAACCTTGTCGAGTGTCTGTTGGTTGGTCTTGGCTGATGATGTCCAGGCGGTGGATCCATATTCCAGGTGAGGCCTGACCACACCTTGGTATATAGTCTTCAGGATGTGATCATTGGCACCCCATGTGGTGCCAGCAAGCTTCCAAAGGATTGCAAGCTTGCGCTTGGCTTTGGCCTCTGCTTTCTGGATATGTGGCTTCCATGACTGCCGTCTGTCAAATGTCACCCCCAAGTATGTTGGCTCGTTGTCCGTCTTCAAGGCAGTTCCACCGACTTTGATGGTTCCAGCTTTCTGTTTGGTGGAAAGTGTGAAGAGTGTGGTTGACGACTTCTCCTTATTAATAGAGATGCACCAGTCTTCTGCCCATGCTGTGAGCTTTTCTGCGGCTATCTGCATTCTGTATGTGGCAGTCGTTGCATGTTCTTCAACACACAACATGACCAAGTCGTCAGCATAGAGTGCTGCTTTGATACCTTTTGGGAGCTCTGCAAGCATGTCATCGATGAAGATGAGGAACAGCGTAGGCGAGATCACTCCTCCTTGAGGAACACCGTGTCGGATGAGGAATTTCTTGCTCTTCTGGTTGTCAACAAGTACTCTGGCTCTGCGATTGTGTAGGAAGGATTTGGTCCATCGGAGCATCTTGTCGGCAATTCCGCACCGTTGCATCTTGACCAGGAGCCCATCAGTCCATACTTTGTCAAAAGCCTTCTGGAGGTCTATCCAGATTGCAAAGACTACCTTCTGGCCTTGGAATGCATCCTCAACTTCGTGAGCGAGGTATGTTGCCTGGTCCTCTGTGCATCTTAACTGTCGGAATCCTGCTTGTTCCTTGGATAGGAGGTTTTCTGTCTCAAGGTACCACATGAGTCTCTTGTTAACTATCCTCTCCATTGTATTGACCACACAGCTAGTGAGACTAATAGGGCGATAGCTGGAAGCTTTCTTTCTATCCTTGCCGTTCTTGTAGATTGGGATAACATTGGCTTCCTTCCAAATCTGCGGAACTATGCCTTCTTTCCAGCTAAGATTGAAGATGTCAAGAAGTTTCAGCATGGCTGAGCATCCAAGATGAGTTAGCATCTCATTGGAGATTCCATCTGGTCCAGGTGACTTCCTCTTTTTCAGTTGTCTGAGCGCTGTGTACAGTTCCTGGTATGTAAGTGGAAGTTTCATGGAGTCTTGTTCCGTATGCCTTTTACTTCTATCCTTCTGTTCTTTCCGTGCCTCTCTTTGCTGTTGGCGTGTGAATTTGATGTTGCCCTCTTTCTGGTAGGCTTTGGCGAGACAGTCTGCAGTCTCTTTGCCGGTCAACAGTTTCCCATCCTCATCCAACGTGATTTTCTGTCTGTTATTTTCTTCATCATTTAGCTGTTTCGTGAGCCTCCACAACTTCCTCCCGTCCTTCTCAAGGTTCAGGGCAGCAGTTTTCTCCCTCCAACTTCGTCGTGTAGCTTCCAGTTTAGATTTTTGAAACTGTGCCTGTGCTTTCTGAAGTTGTTCATGGTTTTCTTGTGATGGCTGTTCTTCTGCCCTGTTCCTTGCTTCAGTGAGTTCATCTTGGAGGGTCTGCAACTGATTGGTCCAGTAGGGCTTGTATTCTCTTCTCGCACCTCTAGGGATGGTTTCATGGGCAGCTTTGAGTATGCAGCTGTTGAACTCTTTCACCACATTGTTAACATCTCTTCCTTGTACCTGTATGCCTCGAGTAAGAGAATTGGACCGAATAGCAAAGAGACTCCACTTGGCTTTCTTGTAGGTCCATCTAGGGTAGGGATGGTCTGTCTGTATCACTTCACTGCTGAGTGTGAGGAACACTGGTTTGTGGTCACTTCCACCAAGTTGATCGCCAACTTCTCTAACCGTACCTTTCTGGATGTCCTCTGTGCAGAATGCTAGATCTGGAGAGGTCGTAGTGTGCCATCGCCTAGAGTAGAAGGTTGGTACATCATAGGGCTGGTTGACGAGAATCAAGTTGTGCTCATCCTGCCAGTCCTCCACTTCATCCCCACGCCTATCAGACTGTGCATATCCCAAACTCTGGGAATGACTATTGAAGTCACCAACAACCATGTATCGACTGTTTGAAACTCCAATAGTGTCAAGGGCAAGGGCTTTGTCATTTGGGCAGCAGTAATTGACGAGGTTCAACTCAGTTGATTTGGTCTTGATCTTGAACTCCTGGTATTCCGCTCCTTCAAGGTAGGTTTTCACTTCGCTCGCATTGATGTTGTTCCGGACTAGAGTGAGCACACCACCCTTGTGTCTGTCTTGTCGGTCTGCTCGGAGGCACTGGTAGCCTCGTACTTTGAACGTCTTGTCTTTGTTCAGGTGTGCTTCCTGTATGCAGCAAACACTTACCTCTTTGTCCTGTAGTACTTGCTCAAGTTCAGTCTTTTTGTTAAAGACTCCTTCAGCATTCCACTGCATGAGCACAAGAGGTTTCTGCTTCACGTTTCGGCCAGTAGCTGTCCTTCGCCGTCCCCTGGCTCCACAGGGCGGCTTAGGGTGGCCTCCAGTAGCTAAGGATGGGTTCCTTCGAGGTATGGAACCCGGCACTGTACCTGCCTGGCGGGTCTTCACAGGTCCAGCACCATCTCGGTTTACTCTTTCTGTCATTGTGATTCATGTTGCGTTATGCGTAGTACCGTGGTTTATTAGAATGCGCCGTGCGGCCCAGTACGTCCGGCTTCAGCATTCGAGGTTTCTGTTGGGGTTACCTCACCCTTAGGCTAGGACTTTTAAGGCGGTCCATATATTCGCCTGATGCACCCGTTGTGGGACACGTGGAGTATTTAATAGGAGTAGCTTTGCCATGTGCTATCCTGCCCCGTCCTGGTAGGTACACCGCCATATGGTCCGGGACTGCTTATTTGATTCACAGCTAACCCCCATATCTGAGGGCCGTTTCCCCTATCCGCCACCTGAGGACCCGCTGGGTAGGGGATGGTCGCCCCACTACTGAATTGGAAGCAGCATGGACCCTGTTTATACATATGATATCGTATATTTAATTACAGCATCTAACTATGTTTAATTACAGCATCTAACTATATGTTTAATTGCAGCATCTAACTATATGTTTAATTACAGCATCTAACTATATGTTTCATTACAGCACCCAACTATATGTTTCATTACAGCATCTAACTATATATTTAATTGCAACACCTAACTATATGTTTAATTGCAGCATCTAACTATATGTTTCATTACAGTATCTAACTATATATTTAATTGCAACACCTAACTATATGTTTAATTGCAGCATCTAACTATATGTTTAATTGCAGCACCTAACTATATATTTAATTGCAACACCAACTATATGTTTCATTACAGCACCCAACTATATGTTTCATTGCAGCATCTAACTATATGTTTCATTACAACATCTAACTATATGTTTCATTACAGTATCTAACTATATGTTTCATTACAGCATCTAACTATATGTTTCATTACAGTATCTAACTATATGTTTCATTACAACATCTAACTATATGTTTAATTGCAGGTTCTATTATATCGATGGCGGACACATACATAGCTTCAACCTCCACACCAACACATTGAATACATGGACAGCATCATACTTCTCTCCCTTGTCAGTGCTTGTTTATAAGGTACATATTATTTATTTAATATTGAATAGCGGATATTATTGGCGAACATTTTAATTTTGTCTTCATAAAATATCGACGACCTTTAAACAGTGCAGATAAATAATAAATATTGACATATGAGTATAGGGTGGTGGTAGCTTAGTGTATACACATTTAATTTAGCTCGATTGCGAAACAAGTAATAACAAAATTAGCTAAGTCGCTTTCGAGACCACATTCCTGATCAAATCCATCACCACGAAGGAGAGAGAAGAGACAGTGTAGAATATAGGTGCCTAGCGTACGTACACAATTGTAACGGCTACAGCTGGGCACGAACTCCGGTCCATTTACACCTGAAGCGAACACGCTACCACTGTGCAATCACCACTTCCGCGATACCACTGTGCAATCACCACTTCCGCGCTACCACGGTGCAATCACCACTTCCGCGCTACCACGGTGCAATCACCACTTCCGCGCTACCACTGTGCAATCACCACTTCCGCGCTACCACGGTGCAATCACCACTTACGCGCTACCACTGTGCAATCACCACTTCCGCGCTACCACGGTGCAATCACCACTTCCGCGCTACCACGGTGCAATCACCACTTCCGCGCTACCACTGTGCAATCATCACGTCCGCGCTACCACGGTGCAATCACCACTTCCGCACTACCACGGTACAATCACGACTTCCGCGCTACCACTGTGCAATCACCACCTCCGCGCTACCACTGTGCAATCACCACTTCCGCGCTACCACTGTGCAATCACCACTTCCGCGCTACCACTGTGCAATCACCACTTCCGCGCTACCACTGTGCAATCACCACTTCCGCGCTACCACTGTGCAATCACCACTTCCGCTCTACCACTGTGCAATCACCACTTCCGCTCTACCACTGTGCAATCACCACTTCCGCGCTACCACTGTGCAATCACCACTTCCGCTCTACCACTGTGCAATCACCACTTCCGCTCTACCACTGTGCAATCACCACTTCCGCGGTACAGTACGATGTAGTTGAGTAGTTCTTGTTCTATTGTCTCTAAGATACCACAGCATGAACACAACACGTTGACAAAACATTTCTATTTCTTCATATATATATGACTTACAAAGAAAGTGGGTATGAAATGGTATTATATGAATAGATTCAAATTGTGTAACCACTGCGCTATCGTCCACGAGTCCGCTAACGTGCGTATGTATGTATGTATGTATGTATGTATGTATGTATGTTCCATTGATGTATAACACCTTGCGGGGACCTAGACATGTGTTCCTGGGCAGGCTTAGCCGATCAAAGTGGTTAACCAGTACTAAACAACGTATATGAGGTGCCTTGCTCAATGACACTTCATACGTGGCCTGACCGAGTATCGAACCCGGGACCATGTGACTCCAAATCCGACGCTCTACCACTGAACCACGGTCTCCACGCGTACCCAACTTACTAGTGTAGTTTATGTTACTGTAGTTACTTACTTAACTTAGCTCGTTATATATCACTACACTATCATCCTATGTGTATTACTGTTCTATGCATTCTCACCATATTATCGTTTTCAAGCTTTTTATTCAAACGATAATATCATTTCTAATTATAGTTCTACGCATACTAACTATTCGGTTTATTTTACTATGCGTCAACCGCCTCCGTGGTCGAGTGGTTAAGGTTGCTGACTTGTATACCACTGTAGCCTATCATCTATGATGGTCACGGGTTCGAGCCCCGCTCAGACCGTGTCTCATTTATATGAAAGAGTTGGCAGTTTCTTACGGAGGTTGGTGCACAAAGTACTGGTTAACCGCTGGAGCCTGCCCAGGAAAGGTGTTGTTAGGTAAACTGCCCGTCGCTCAAATGGGAAACCGGTAGCGACGTTAAATAAACTTAAATAAATTTAAACAAATCATCATAAATAGGCAACAGGTAGTATTTTTTTCCAAATATTTGCTCCAAAAAATGAGTATTTCATCTAAAAATAATAAACGTTGTATACGCGGTTTGTTGACATAACAAAATAATGTAAATCCATGCGTAATACAACTAGTGTATCCTGAATATCACGATTTATGGTACAGATTTACCGTTATATCTCACTTTTGTGCTTATGCATATTTATTTGTAGACTCATATTAGTTAAATTATCTCTAAACGGCATTATCTCGCGTTTAGTAATGGTTTCAATGACAAATAAACGTAAATTCAGGAGCATGGATGACCGTATATGAAATCCTCCTTTCAATTACGAAACACAGTTTTGAAAGTGTGTAGACCAAAACAACACTGTTTATTGATTCAATGTTAGTGTTCGAATGTATTCGGAAGAATGTGTAGTAGCAATGCATATACGTGAACATTTATTTGCTTTTTTGAGATGTAATGTCGCTTTAAATAAATTTAAATAAAAACACCTCTTAATTGTGTTCATGCATGTCTGTTTGTGCGACTGCCTTATTGTGTGGCATCCCGATGTTGTGTGTGTTTATATTTCTTTGGGTGTCCGTATGTGTGGCTGACCCGCTATGTGCTACATATGTGCTAAAATATGAGAAATGCGTGCGCTGCTATCAGCTTCGTATGCTCTACACTGATTACGGTAGTTTTATAAACAATACCCACACATCTAGGCAAATGAAATTTTCTGTTGCAGAACTATTTGGTTGTTGTGGACAACAGCTATCCGGAAGACATTAAAACGTTTGACAAATCTAATGGGGGACTTAAGTATACACTTACTGTTGAAAATGCTGACGACTTTACGTCTTTAAAGGTGTTGGATGCGGCCTTACAACCGGAAGAGCAAGGTCAGCGATAATATATTTAAATACAAACTAATTGTTTTATATCGCATTGAACCCCTTGTAAATATCATGTTCTTTAACTCAGAGTATGTGCAAACAACATAGATGCCTAGTAGCGCCGAGTCTGATCAGGATCTATATTGTTTGCTATTCGGATAGGTACTTCACCTCCACTGTCTGACGTTCAAGTAGCAGACTGCCTGATCAGACGGTACGCTTTGTGTTGTCTGAGTGGGTTATCTGCGTGGGTTTTACGTTTATTTATCGTCGCTACCGGTTGCCCATATGAGCAACGCCTCCTGAAGAGATTATTCATTTTAGATTTGTGGAGGATAGTGCAATGATATAGACAGAGACCCATTCCAGAGTCTCCTCTGGGTGTGTACGTACCGACACGAGACCTCGGTAGGGTTGCAACGTTGCTTGTATGCGACATTGGCGGTGAACGAGTTAAAGGTGACACATCGTGAACAGGTATACTTGTGATCCCAGTATAGAAGTAATATGATGCTCGTAATATAAGTATACGTTTTAGTTCGGCTAATGCTGAAGAGGAATTACTATAAATATTATGATCATGGGTTTTTAATAAAATTATAATAGTTTGAACATTCTTAATATATATACCTCTCCATGGCCTAGTGGTTAAGGCGTCCGCCTACGGAGCGGGAGATCGAAGGTTCGAATCTCGTTAGGGGTCCGTTCTGATATGGCCGGTTGGTGAGCCGCCAGCTAGTTAAATAATGGCTACCGATTGCCTACCACCCTGGCGCCTGGCATACAAGCATAGGATTCGGGAAGTATTGATGTTCATAAAAAGAGGTGTCTCATAAGTCAGAAATGACTGACCCTTTAAATACGGGTGACACTATAATAAACAAACATGTTACCGTCTCCATGGCTTAGTGGTTAAGGCGTCCGCCTACGGAGCGGGCGTATCGCCGGTTGGTGAGCCGCCAGCTAGTTAAATAATGGCTACCGATTGCCTGGCGCCAGGCATACAATCATAGGATTCGGGAACTGATGTTCATAAAAAGAAGTGTATTATAAGTCAGAAATGACTGACCCTTTAAATAGGGGTGACACTATAATAAACAACTGTACTTATATGTATGCGATATCAGCCGAAAACGATCCAATATGTAAAATATAGGACTGTGTGAGGCGCGTATAAATCTTACGTACAAGATCCTACTAATTAACATTGTTAATTACGTACATGTACGCGTATTATTTAACATCTGGCCTTTTTGACACCAGTTCAATAATAATGGACTGCACGTACAAAGGTATGACGTTACGACAGTGTTTTAGCTCAGGTTAAATCAAATAATGAGTGTATGTTAAAATTAGTCATCTGTTACGCACGATAATTTCGTGCGTGTATAGTATTTACAGTGTTTATCAGTTTTCGTCTCATATCGTGTCTTTGCATTGTGTAGTCTAGACGTGCTGCTTAGTTACCCTGCCCGCCCACCTTAGTTACCCAGCCCGCCCACCTTAGATACCCTGCCCGCCCACCTTAGTTACCCTGCCCGCCCACCTTAGTTACCCAGCCCGCCCACCTTAGATACCCTGCCCGCCCACCTTAGTTACCCTGCCCGCCCACCTTAGTTACCCAGCCCGCCACCTTAGATACCCTGCCCGCCCACCTTAGTTACCCAGCCCGCCCACCTTAGTTACCCTGCCCGCCCACCTTAGATACCCTGCCCGCCCACCTTAGTTACCCTGCCCGCCCACCTTAGTTACCCTGCCCGCCCACCTTAGATACCCTGCCCGCCCACCTTAGTTACCCTGCCCGCCCACCTTAGTTACCCTGCCCGCCCACCTTAGTTACCCTGCCCACCCACCTTAAATACCCTGCCCGCCCACCTTAGATACCCTGCCCGCCACCCATACTATTTGCGGTTGACTAGCTATATAACATTTTTTAATGAAGAACATTGTTTACTTGAAATATTTCAAATATGTGCATGTATGCACATTTTATGCCTAGAATAACACAGTTTTTCTTTTCCTAGGTCCATGTGACATTACCAACGGTGACTGTGAGCACATCTGTATTCCTGTTGGCAGGAACAAAATATGTCGATGTGAATATGGCTTCCAGTTGGACTCTAACAGGGAAACGTGCTCCTCGAGTAGGTCTGGCGTTTTATGCCATGTTTCACTTGTTTTTACATATTGTTTTCACATATTGTTTTATATATTGTTTTTATAAATTGTTATATATATATTGTTATGTTGCTTGCATGTATATATATATATAGAACACGTACACTATGTTGCTTGCATGTATATATATATAGAACACGTACACTATGTTGCTTGCATGTATATATATATATAGAACACGTACACTATGTTGCTTGCATGTATATATATATAGAACACGTACACTATGTTGCTTGCATGTATATATATATATATAGAACACGTACACTATGTTGCTTGCATGTATATATATATATAGAACACGTACACTATGTTGCTTGCATGTATATATATATATATATAGAACACGTACACTATGTTGCTTGCATAATATATATATATATATAGAACACGTACACTATGTTGCTTGCATGTATATATATATATATAGAACACGTACACTATGTTGCTTGCATGTATATATATATATATATATATAAGAACACGTACACTATGTTGATTGTATGTATATATATATATAGAACACGTACACTAGTGTTGATTGCATGTATATATATATATATATAAGAATGATTGTGTACGATGTGTTGATTGCATGTATATATATATATATAAGAATGATTGTGTACGATGTGTTGATTGCATGTATATATATAAGAATGATTGTGTACGATGTGTTGATTGCATGTATATATATAATAGAAACGTACACTATGTTGCGTGCATGTATATATATATATATAGAACACGTACACTATGTTGATTGTATGTATATATATAGAACACGTACAATGTTGATTGCATGTATATATATATAGAACACGTACACTATGTTGCTTGCATGTATATATATAATATATATAGAACACGTACACTATGTTGATTGTATGTATATATATATATAGAAACACGTACACTATGTTGCTTGCATGTAGATATATATAGAACACGTACACTATGTTGCTTGCATGTATATATATATATATAGAACACGACACTATGTTGCTTGCATGTATATATATATATAGAACACGTACACTATGTTGCTTGCATGTATATATATATATATATATATAGAACACATACACTATGTTGCTTGCATGTATATATATATAGAACACGTACACTATGTTGATTGTATGTATATATATAGAAAACGTACACTATGTTGATTGCATGTATATATATATATATATAAGAACACGTACAATATGTTGATTGCATGTATATATATATATATAACACGTACAATATGTTGATTGCATGTATATATATAAAGAACACGTACAATATGTTGATTGCATGTATATATATATATAGAACACGTACACTATGTTGCTTGCATGTATATATATATATATATAGAACACGTACACTATGTTGCTTGCATGTATATATATATATATATATATAGAACACGTACACTATGTTGATTGTATGTATATATATAGAAACGTACAATATGTTGCTTGCATGTATATATATAGAACACGTACAATGTTGATTGCATGTATATATGTAGAACACGTACAATATGTTGCTTGCATGATATATATAGAACACGTACACTATGTTGATTGCATGTATATATATATATAGATATATATATATATATATATAGAGAGGAGAACACGTACACTATGTTGCTTGCATGTATTAGATATATATATAGAACACGTACACTATGTTGATTGTAGTAATATATAGAACACGTACAATATGTTGCTTGCATGTATATATATAGAACACGTACAATATGTTGATTGCATGTATATATGTAGAACACGTACAATATGTGTGATTGCAGTATATATATAATATATATATATATATATATTATATATATATAATATATATATATATATTATATATATATTATATATATATATATCTATTATATATATATATATATATATAGATATATATAGAACACGTACACTATGTTGATTGCATGTATATATGTAGAACACGTACAATATGTTGATTGCATGTATATATGCAGAACACGTACAATATGTTGATTGCATGTATATATGCAGAACACGTACAATATGTTGATTGCATGTATATATGTAGAACAAGTACAATATGTTGATTGCATGTATATATGCAGACCACGTACAATATGTTGATTGCATGTATATATGTAGAACAAGTACAATATGTTGATTTTATGTATATATTTAGAACAAGTACAATATGTTGATTGCATGTATATATGCAGAACACGTACAATATGTTGATTGTATGTATATATGTAGAACACGTTCAATAATGTTTCATTTTCTTAACAGCTCCTCTTTCTGACAATTTCCTGCTGGTTACGGATTTTACGCACAACAAGATCTATCAAGTTTCATTGGTTAGCGATGACGTAAGGGCTGTCGATACCGACACATACGGAAGTCCTATTGGCGTCGTGTATAATCACCGCACGCAGCACGTGATCTGGAACTCTGACTTCTTCGTGCACGAGATCGCTCTAAATAAAACAAACTATCACATTCTTCTGAATACAGGTAAATGTCTCTGAATAAATAGTTCATAATTATTACAATAATGGACGTTTACATATCCTTTGTAACGCGAGCGCAGTTTCTTTTAAAATATTATTACCGTTGTTACCACCTGTCTAACCTAGCCAGTGTGCCAGTCTGTCGAGTTTTCACTTTTTAACTTCTGGCAAAATGACACGTTGATATCATCAGAAAATCAATACGGCCCAATTAATATTCTGTGTCGAAATATATTTATTTGACTGACCAGGCAACATATATCAACGCCTGTTCCCAGGCTAGTCTAACCAGGCAACATATATCAACGCCTGTTCCCAGGCTAGTCTAACCAGGCAACATATATCAACGCCTGTTCCCAGGCTAGTCTAACCAGGTAACATATATCAACGCCTGTTCCCAGGCTAGTCTAACCAGGCAACATATATCAACGCCTGTTCCCAGGCTAGTCTAACCAGGCAACATATATCAACGCCTGTTCCCAGGCTAGTCTAACCAGGTAACATATATCAACGCCTGTTCCCAGGCTAGTCTAACCAGGCAACATATATCAACGCCTGTTCCCAGGCTAGTCTAACCAGGCAACATATATCAACGCCTGTTCCCAGGCTAGTCTAACCAGGCAACATATATCAACGCCTGTTCCCAGGCTAGTCTAACCAGGCAACATATATCAACGCCTGTTCCCAGGCTAGTCTAACCAGGCAACATATATCAACGCCTGTTCCCAGGCTAGTCTAACCAGG
>CM026395.1:1490932-1508572 GCA_014843695.1 Archivesica marissinica | reverse complement strand
ATGAATGAATGAATGGTGTTTTACGGCGCATCGACATCTACGGTCATGTAGCGCGCATTAAAGTTATGTTTATTGTCGAGTGTATGAAATAAAATTCTATATAAGTATATGCATTACGTAAATATTAATACTAAGAAGTTAAATGAATGAATGAAGGGTGTTTTACGGTGACAGTACACTGCTCACTGCCAGCACTACATCAGTACACTGACAGTACACTGCTCAATGCAGGCCAACAATACATCAGTACACTGACAATACACTGCTCACTGCCAGCAATACAGCAGTACACTGACAGTACACTGCTCACTGCAAGCCAGCAATACATCAGTACACTGACAGTACAGTGCTCACTGCCAGCAATACCTCAGTACACTGACAGTACACTGCTCACTGCAAGCCAGCAATACATCAGTACACTGACAGTACACTGCTCACTGCCAGCAATACATCAGTACACTGACAGTACACTGCTCACTGCCAGCAGTACAGCATTACACTGGCTCCACACGCTCACTGCCAGCGTACAGCATTACACTGACAGTACACTGCTCACTGCCAGCAGTACAGCAGCATTACACTACACTGATCACTGCCAGCAGTACAGCATTACACTGACAGTGCACTACCACTGCCAGCAGTACAGCATACACTGACATTAAACTATTCACTGCCAGCAGTACAACATTACACTGACAGTACACTGCTCACTGCCAGCAGTACAGCATTACACTGACAGTGCACTGCTCACTGCCAGCAGTACAGCATTTGACAGTACACTGCTCACTGCCAGCAGTACAGCATTACACTGACAGTGCACTGCTCACTGCCAGCAGTACAGCATTACACTGACAGTACACTGCTCACTGCCAGCAGTACAACATTACACTGACAGTACACTGCTCACTGCCAGCAGTACAGCATTACACTGGCAGTACACTGCTCACTGCCAGCAGTACAACATTTGGCAGTACACTGCTCACTGTCAGCAGTACAGCATTACACTGACAGTACACTGCTCACTGCCAGCAGTACAGCATTACACTGACAGTACACTGCTCACTGCCAGCAGTACACGGACAGTACACTGCTCACTGCCAGCAGTACAGTATTACACTGGCAGTACACTGCTCACTGCCAGCAGTACAACATTTGGCAGTACACTGCTCACTGTCAGCAGTACAGCATTACACTGACAGTACAATGCTCACTGCCAGCAGTACAGCATTACACTGACATAACACTGCTCACTGCCAGCAGTACAACATTACACTGGCAGTACACTGCTCACTGTCAGTAGTACAACATTACACTGGCAGTACACTGCTCACTGCCAGCAGTACAACATTACACTGGCAGTACACTGCTCACTGTCAGCAGTACAACATTACACTGGCAGTACACTGCTCACTGTCAGCAGTACAACATTACACTGGCAGTACACTGCTAACTTCACCCATATTATTGATGTGAAGCACGTGCACTATATTCTACAGAACGGCGTCACACCATTGATGATAGCGGCCAGCAAAGGACATCAGACTATAGTGGGCAGTCTTGTGAAAGCAGGCGCAGATATCTGTATGGAAGACTCGGTAAGCCGTGCACTGTACATGGGTATTACATTGGTCTTATTAGAGGGGTGGTCTTATTATTGAGTTCACCGCCATATTGCGATATGGAAATATATATAAAATATGTTATACAATAAAATCTGTCTTAAGCAGCCAGCCAATGTAATCACATAAATTGGCTGCTTAGCTCAGGTGGCTGCTTAATAGAGGTGTAATATATAACAAAGTAACATATTGGTATCTGAAAATTGGCCGCTAAATGTAGGTTGGCTACTTAATAGAGGTGACGACTAATACAGGATTGACTATTTACTAGGAATAAGCAGCGAGATTATAAGTAATGTAGCTAATTACTTTAAAATATCAGAATATGTTATCAGAATATGTTATCAGAATATGTTATCAGAATATTGCTCTAATGAACATTGTTGAACATGTTCATATTAATAAGTGTATACACTTTTTTAAGTTTAAACTTTATTTATTTTACAACGATTGCGAAGCAAGTTCTAACAACTTATATTAATCGCTCTCGTTGGCGCGGATGAAAGCGTAAGTGTGGTCATGCGTGTGGGAGGAAACCGGAGAACCAGGATAAAACCCGTCCGATCTGGCGACTACCGTACCATCTCAAATACTTCCTGGTCCGAGGATCGAACACGGGTTGCATTGGTGAGAAGCGAGCGCGCTAACCACTGCTCTAATCGGAAAACCATTAATATGTTTTTGACATGCAGTAAACGTTCACACATTTATGACGTGTGATGCCATAATTCATAGGATTAAGTATATAGTGATTAAGTTTCATGATCGAATTTACCAGACACCGGTCGTGTGGACGTATTACTGAAAAACGATGTGATTATATTCTAGGGGTATGCTTACAAAAATGGTAGATCCAGATGAGCCGGCTAGTGACGAGCCGTCTCATCTGGATCCGCCCTTTTTGCCAGTAGTATTACTATTGTTAGACAAAATTACCCATTTTGATAAATGAACTGGTCTAAATGTAATTTTCTTATTAATTAATTTATCTAAAAATGATCATGCTAAGTACATGTCAGTTACTTGAAGTTGAATGGCTTAATACATTGGCATATGATTAAAGCTAAAATTAACTCCGGTTACTTTAAGGACTTCAACACGAGTGTGAGTAGGGCCTACCACGATAATCATCCGACTGTTGTCGACTTTCTTCTAAAGTCTCTCAACACAGAGAAACGGGCATGTTTTGTTAGGGTAAGTGTCTATAATGTGAGGGTATGTAGTCTTCATTTCGCAAGGATAGGTGTTGATTTCTTTTCAGTCATTGTTTATTTCGTTTAGAGGTGAATCTCATACGCATTCGAAAACGAATGATTTGAGCCTCATTTCCACCCTAGAACGAATGGCCTACACCTCATGTCCACTTGAGAACGAATGACTTGAGCCTCATATCCACCCTAGAACGATTAGTATGCATGTTATGTCCACTTCAGAACGAATGAACCGAACATCTTATCCACTCGAGAACGAATTAACCGAACATCTTATCCACCCGATAACGAATTAGCCGAACCACTTATCCACCCGAGAACGAATTAACTGAGCCTCATATCCACCCGAGAACGAATTAACTGACCATCTTATCCACCGAGAACGAATTAACCGAACCTCTTATTCACCCGAGAACGAATTAACCGAACCAATTATCCACCCGAGAACGAATAAACCGAACCTGTTATCCACCCGAGAACGAATTAACCGAACCTCTTATCAACCCGATAATGAATTAACGGAACATCTTATCCACCCGATAACGAATTAACCTAACATCTTATCCACACGATAACGTATTAACCGAACCTCTTATCCACCCGATAACGAATTAACCGAACCATTTATCCACCCGATAACGAATTAACCTAACCTCTTATCCACCCGATAACGAATTAACCGAACATCTTATCCACCCGATAACGAATTAACCGAACCTCTTATCCACCCGAGAACGAATTAACCGAACCTCTTATCCACCCGAGAACGAATTAACCGAACCTGTTATCCACCGAGAACGAATTAACCGAACATCTTATCCACCCGAGAACGAATTAGCCGAACCTCTTATCCACCAGAGAAGGAATTAACTGAGCCTCTGATCCACCCGAGAACGAATTAACTGAACCTCTTATCCACCCGAGAACGAATGAACCGAACCTCGTATCCACCCGAGAACGAATTAACTGAGCCTCTTATCCACCGAGAACGAATGAACCTAACATCTTATCCACCCGAGAACGAATAAACCGAAGTTCTTATCCACCCGAGAACGAATTAACTGAACATCTTATCCACCAGAGAACGAATTAACCGAACCTCTTATCCACCCGATAACGAATTAACAGAACATCTTATCCACCCGAGAACGAATTAATCGAACATCTTATCCACCCGATAACGAATTACCCGAACATCTTATCCACTCGAGAACGAATTAACCGAACCTCTTATCCACCCGAGAACGAATTAGCCGAACCTCTTATCCACCAGAGAACGAATTAACTGAGCCTCTGATCCACCCGAGAACGAATTAACTGAACCTCTTATCCACCCGAGAACGAATGAACCGAACCTCGTATCCACCCGAGAACGAATTAACTGAGCCTCTTATCCACCGAGAACGAATGAACCGAACATCTTATCCACCCGATAACGAATTAACCGAACCTCTTATCCACCCGAGAACGAATAAACCGAAGCTCTTATCCACCCGAGAACGAATTAACCGAACATCTTATCCACCCGAGAACGAATTAACATAACCTCTTATCCACCCGATAACGAATTAACCGAACCTCTTATCCACCCGAGAACGAATTAACATAACCTCTTATCCACCCGAGAACGAATTAACCGAACCTGTTATCCACCGAGAACGAATTAACCGAACATCTTATCCACCCGAGAACGAATTAGCCGAACCTCTTATCCACCAGAGAACGAATTAACTGAGCCTCTTATCCACCCGAGAACGAATGAACCGAACCTCGTATCCACCCGATAACGAATTAACCGAACCTCTTATCCACCCGAGAACGAATGAACCTAACATCTTATCCACCCGATAACGAATTAACCTAACCTCTTATCCACCCGAGAACGAATAAACCGAAGTTCTTATCAACCCGAGAACGAATTAACCGAACATCTTATCCACCAGAGAACGAATTAACCGAACCTCTTATCCACCCGATAACGAATTAACAGAACATCTTATCCACCCGAGAACGAATTAACCGAACATCTTATCCACCCAATAACGAATTAACCGAACCTCTTATCCACTCGAGAACGAATTAACCGAACCTCTTATCCACCCGAGAACGAATTAGCCGAACCTCTTATCCACCAGAGAACGAATTAACTGAGCCTCTGATCCACCCGAGAACGAATTAACTGAACCTCTTATCCACCCGAGAACGAATGAACCGAACCTCGTATCCACCCGAGAACGAATTAACTGAGCCTCTTATCCACCGAGAACGAATGAACCGAACATCTTATCCACCCGATAACGAATTAACCGAACCTCTTATCCACCCGAGAACGAATAAACCGAAGCTCTTATCCACCCGAGAACGAATTAACCGAATATCTTACCCACCCGAGAACGAATTAACATAACCTCTTATCCACCCGATAACGAATTAACAGAACATCTTATCCACCCGAGAACGAATTAACCGAACCTCTTATCCACCCGATAACGAATTAACCTAACATCTTATCCACTCGATAACGAATTAACGGAACATCTTATCCGCCCGATAACGAATTAACCTAACATCTTATCCACCCGATAACGTATTAACCGAACATCTTATCCACCCGATAACGAATTAACCGAACATCTTATCCACGCGAAAACGAATTAGCCGAACCTCTTATCCACCCGAGAACGAATTAACCGAACCTCTTATCCACCCGATAACGAATTAACCGAACCTCTTATCCACCCGAGAACGAATTAACCGAACCTGTTATCCACCGAGAACGAATTAACCGAACATCTTATCCACCCGAGAACGAATTAGCCGGACCTCTTATCCACCAGAGAACGAATTAACTGAGACTCTGATCCACCCGAGAACGAATTAACTGAACCTCTTATCCACCCGAGAACGAATGAACCGAACCTCGTATCCACCCGAGAACGAATTAACTGAGCCTCTTATCCACCGAGAACGAATGAACCGAACATCTTATCCACCCGATAACGAATTAACCGAACCTCTTATCCACCCGAGAACGAATAAACCGAAGCTCTTATCCACCCGAGAACGAATTAACCGAACATCTTATCCACCCGAGAACGAATTAACCGAACCTCTTATCCACCCGATAACGAATTAACAGAACATCTTATCCACCCGAGAACGAATTAACCGAACATCTTATCCACCCGAGAACGAATTAACTGAACCTCTTATCCACCCGAGAACGAATTAACCGAACCTCGTATCCACTCGAGAACGAATTAACTGAGCCTCTTTTCCACCGAGAACGAATTAACTGAGCCTCTTATCCACCGAGAACGAAAGAACCGAACATATTATCCAACCGATAACGTATTAACCGAACATCTTATCAACCCGATAACGAATTAACCGAACATCTTATCCACCCGAGAACGAATTAACCGAACCTCGTATCCACCCGAGAACGAATTAACTGAGCCTCTTATCCACCGAGAACGAATTAACTGAGCCTCTTATCCACCGAGAACGAATGAACCGAACATCTTATCCACCCGATAACGAATTAACCGAACCTCTTATCCACCCGAGAATGAATAAACCGAACCTCTTATTCACCCGAGAACGAATTAACCGAACATATTATCCACCAGAGAACGAATTAACCGAACCTCTTATCCACCCGATAACTAATTAACCGAACCTCTTATCCACCCGAGAACGAATTACCCGAACCTCTTATCCACCCGAGAACGAATTAACTGAACCCCTTATCCACCCGATAACGAATTAACTGAACCTCTTATACACCCGAGAACGAATTAACCGAACCTTTTATCCACCCGAGAACGAATAAACCGAAGCTCTTATCCACCCGAGAACGAATTAACCGAACAACTTATCCACCCGATAACGAATTAACAGAACATCTTATCCACCCGAGAACGAATTAACCGAACATCTTATCCACCCGAGAACGAATTAACTGAACCTCTTATCCACTCGAGAACGAATTAACCGAACCTCGTATCCACCCGAGAACGAATTAACTGAGCCTCTTATCCACCGAGAACGAATTAACTGAGCCTCTTATCCACCGAGAACGAATGAACCGAACATCTTATCCACCCGATAACGAATTAACCGAACCTCTTATCCACCCGAGAACATATGAACCGGACATCTTATCCACCCGAGAATGAATAAACCGAACCTCTTTTCCACCCGAGAACGAATTAACTGAACCCCTTATCCACCCGATAACGAATTAACCGAACCTCTTATCCACCCGAGAACGAATTAACCGAACATCTTATCCACCAGATAACGAAATAACCGAACATCTTAACCACCCGAAAACGAATAAACCGAACCTCTTATCCACCCGAGAACGAATTAACGGAACCTCTTATCCACCCGATAACGAATTAACCTAACATCTTATTAACCCGATAACGAATTAACCGAAGATCTTATCCACCCGAGAACGAATTAACCTAACTTCTTATCCACCCGAGAACGAATTAACGGAACCTCTTATCCACCCGATAGCGAATTAACCGAACCTCTTATCCACCCGAGAACGAATTACCTGAACCTCTTATCCACCCGAGAACGAATTAATTGAACATCTTATCCACCCGATACCGAATTAGCCGAACGTCTTATCCACTCGAGAAAGAATTAACCGAACCTCTTATCCATCCGAGAACGAATTAGCTGAACCTCTTATCCACCCGAGAACGAATTAACCGAATCTCTTATCCACTCGAGAAACAATGAACCGAACCTCTTATCCACCCAAGAACGAATTAACAGAACCTCTTATCAACCCGAGAACGAATTAACCGAACATCTTATCCACCCGAGAACGAATTAACTGAACCTCTTATCCACCCGAGAACGAATTAACCGAACCTCGTATCCACCCGAGAACGAATTAACTGAGCCACTTATCCACCGAGAACGAATTAACTGAGCCTCTTATCCACCGAGATCGAATGAACCTAACTTCTTATCAACCCGATAACGAATTAACCGAACCTCTTATCCACCCGAGAATGAATAAACCGAACCTCTTATCCACCCGAGAACGAATTAACCGAACATCTTATCCACCCGAGAACGAGTTAACCGAAACTCTTATCCACCCGATAACGAGTTAACCGAACCTCTTATCCACCCGAGAACGAATTACCCGAACCTCTTATCCACCCGAGACCGAATTAACTGAACCCCTTATCCACCAGATAACGAATTAACCGAACCTCTTATCCACCCGAGAACGAATAAACTGAAGCTCTTATCCACCCGAGAACGAATTAACTGAGCCTCTTATCCACCGAGAACGAATTAACTGAGCCTCTTATCCACCGAGATCGAATGAACCTAACATCTTATCCACCCGATAACGAATTAACCGAACCTCTTATCCACCCGAGAATGAATAAACCGAACCTCTTATCCACCCGAGAACGAATTAACCGAACATCTTAACCACCCGAGAACGAATTAACCGAACCTCTTATCCACCCGATAATGAATTAACCGAACCTCTTATCCACCCGAGAACGAATTACCCGAACCTCTTATCCATCAGAGAACGAATTAACTGAACCCCTTATACACCCGATAACGAATTAACCGAACCTCTTATCCACCCGAGAACGAATAAACTGAAGCTCTTATCCACCCGAGAACGAATTAACCGAACATCTTATCCACCCGAGAAAGAATTAACCGAATCTCTTATCCACCCGATAACGAATTAACAGAACATCTTATCCACCCGAGAACGAATTAACCGAGCATCTTATCCACCCGAGAACGAATTAACTGAACCTCTTATCCACCCGAGAACGAATTAACCGAACGTCGTATCCACCTAGAACGAATTAACTGAGCCTCTTATCCACCGAGAACGAATTAACTGAGCCTCGTATCCACCGAGAACGAATGAACCGAACATCTTATCCACCCGATAACGAATTAACCGAACCTCTTATCCACCCGATAATGAATAAACCGAACCTCTTATCCACCCGAGAACGAATTAACCGAACATCTTATCCACCCGAGAACGAATTAACCGAACATCTTATCCACCCGATAACGAATTAACCGAACCTCTTATCCACCCGAGAACGAATTACCCGAATCACTTATCCACCCGAGAACGAATTAACTGAACCACTTATCCACCCGATATCGAATTAACCGAACCTCTTATCCACCCGAGAACGAATTAACCGAACATCTTATCCACCAGATAACGAATTAACCGAACCTCTTATCCACCCGAAAACGAATAAACCGAACCTCTTATCCACCCGAGAACGAATTAACCGAACCTCTTATCCACCCGATAACGAATTAACCTAACATCTTATTCACCCGATAACGATTTAACCGAACATCATATCAACCCGATAACGAATTAACCGAACCTCTTATCCACCCGAGAACGAATTACCTGAACCTCCTATCCACCCGAGAACGAATTAAATGAACATCTTATCCACCCGAGAACGAATTAACTGAGCCTCATATCCACCCGAGAACGAATTAAATGAACATCTTATCCACCGAGAACGAATTAACCGAACCTCTTATCCACCCGAGAACGAATTAACCGAACATCTTATCCACCCGAGAACGAATAAACCGAACCTGTTATCCACCAGAGAACGAATTAACCGAACCTATTATCCACCCGAGAACGAATTAACCGAACTTGTTATCCACCCGAGAACGAATTAACCGAACAACTTATCCACCAGATAACGAATTAACCGAACCTCTTATCCACCCGAAAACGAATAAACCGAACCTCTTATCCACCCGAGAACGAATTAACGGATCCTCTTATCCACCCGATAACGAATTAACCTAACATCTTATCCACCCGATAACGAATTAACCTAACCTCTTATCCACCCATAACGAATAACATAACAACTTATCCACCCGATAACGAATTAACCGAACATCTTATCCACCCGAGAACGAATTAACCGAACATCTTATCCACCGAAACGAATTAACCGAACCTCTTATCCACCCGAGAACGAATAAACCGAACCTCTTATCCACCCGAGAACGAATAAACCGAACCTGTTATCCACCAGAGAACGAATTAACCGAACCTATTATCCACCCTAGAACGAATTAACCGAACCTCTTATCCACCCGAGAACGAATTAACCGAACATCTTATCCACCAGATAACGAATTAACCGAACCTCTTATCCACCCGAAAACGAATAAACCGAACCTCTTATCCACCCGAGAACGAATTAACGGAACATCTTATCCACCCGATAACGAATTAACCTAACATCTTATTCACCCGATAACGAATTAACCGAACATCTTATCCACCCGATAACGAATAAACCTCTTATCCACCCGATAACGAATTAACATAACAACTTATCCACCCGATAACGAATTAACCGAACATCTTATCCACCCGAGAACGAATTAACCGAACATCTTATCCACCCGATAACGAATTAACCGAACCTCTTATCCACCCGAGAACGAATAAACCAAACCTCTTATCCACCCGACAACGAATTAACCGAACCTCTTATCCACCCGAGAACGAATTAACCGAACATCTTATCCACCAGAGAACGAATTAACCGAACCTCTTATCCACCCGAGAAAAAATAAACCGAACCTCTTATCCACCCGAGAACGAATTAACCGAACATCTTATCCACCCGAGAACGAATTAACCGAACATCTTATCCACCCGAAACGAATTAACCGAACATCTTATCCACCCGAGAACGAATTAACCGAACCTCTTATCCACCCGAGAACGAATTAACCGAACCACTTATCCACCCGAGAACGAATTAACCGAACCTCTTATCCACCCGAGAACGAATTAACCGAACCTCTTATCCACCCGAGAACGAATTAACCGAACATCTTATCCACCAGAGAACGAATTAACCGAACCTCTTATCCACCCGAAAACGAATAAACCGAACCTCTTATCCACCCGAGACGAATAACCGAACCTCTTATCCACCCGAGAACGAATTAACCGAACATCTTATCCACCAGATAACGAATTAAACGAACATCTTATCCACCCGAACGAATTAACCGAACCTCTTATCCACCCGAGAACGAATTACCTGAACCTCTTATCCACCCGAGAACGAATTAACCGACATCTTATCCACCCGAGAACGAATTAACTGAACCTCTTATCCACCCGAGAACGAATTAACCGAACATCTTATCCACCGAGAACGAATTAACCGAACCTCTTATCCACCCGAGAACGAATTAACCGAACCTCTTATCCACCCGAGAACGAATAACCGAACCTGTTTCCACCAGAGAACGAATTAACCGAACCTATTATCCACCGAGACGAATTAACCGAACCTCTTATCCACCCGAGAACGAATTAACCGAACATCTTATCCACCCGATAACGAATTAACCGAACCTCTTATCCACCCGAAAACGAATAAACCGAACCTCTTATCCACACGAGAACGAATTAACGGATCATCTTATCCACCCGATAACGAATTAACCTAACATCTTATTCACCCGATAACGAATTAACCTAACATCTTATCCACCCGATAACGATTTAACATAACAACTTATCCACCCGATAACGAATTAACCGAACATCTTATCCACCCGAGAACGAATTAACCGAACATCTTGTCCACCCGATAACGAATTAACCGAACCTCTTATCCACCCGAGAATGAATAAACCGAACCTCTTATCCACCCGAGAACGAATTACCCGAACCTCTTATCCACCCGAGAACGAATTAACTGAACCCCTTATCCACCCGATAACGAATTAACCAAACCTCTTATCCACCCGTGAACGAATAAACTGAAGCTCTTATCCACCCAGGAACGAATTAACCGAACATCTTATTCACCCGATAACGATTTAACCGAACATCTTATCCACCCGATAGCGAATTAACCGAACCTCTTATCCACCCGAGAACGAATTACCTGAACCTGTTATCCACCCGAGAACGAATTAATTGAACATCTTATCCACCCGAGAACGAATTAACTGAGCCTCATATCCACCCGAGAACGAATTAACTGAACATCTTATCCACCGAGAACGAATTAACCGAACCTCTTATCCACCCGAGAACGAATTAACCGAACCACTTATCCACCCGAGAACGAATACACCGAACCTGTTATCCACCAGAGAACGAATTAACCGAACCTATTATCCACCCGAGAACGAATTAACCGAACATGTTATCCACCCGAGAAAGAATTAACCGAACATCTTATCCACCAGATAACGAATTAACCGAACCTCTTATCCACCCGAAAACGAATAAACCGAACCTCTTATCCACCCGAGAACGAATTAACGGATCCTCTTATCCACCAGATAATGAATTAACCTAACATCTTATTCACCCGATAACCAATTAACCGAACCTCTTATCCACCCGAAAACGAATAAACCGAACCTCTTATCCACACGAGAACGAATTAACGGATCATCTTATCCACCCGATAACGAATTAACCTAACATCTTATTCACCCGATAACGAATTAACCTAACATCTTATCCACCCGATAACGATTTAACATAACAACTTATCCACCCGATAACGAATTAACCGAACATCTTATCCACCCGAGAACGAATTAACCGAACATCTTGTCCACCCGATAACGAATTAACCGAACCTCTTATTCACCCGAGAATGAATAAACCGAACCTCTTATCCACCCGAGAACGAATTACCCGAACCTCTTATCCACCCGAGAACGAATTAACTGAACCCCTTATCCACCCGATAACGAATTAACCAAACCTCTTATCCACCCGAGAACGAATAAACTGAAGCTCTTATCCACCCAGGAACGAATTAACCGAACATCTTATCCACCCGAGAACGAATTAACCGAACCTCTTATCCACCCGATAACGAATTAACAGAACATCTTATCCACCCGAGAACGAATTAACCGAACATCTTATCCACCCGAGAACGAATTAACTGAACCTCTTATCCACCCGAGAACGAATTAACCGAACCTCGTATCCACCCGAGAACGAATTAACTGAGCCCCATATCCACCGAGAACGAATTAACTGAGCCTCTTATCCACCTAGAACGAATGAACCGAACATCTTATCCACCCGATAACGAATTAACCGAACCTCTTATCCACCCGATAATGAATAAACCGAACCTCTTATCCACCCGACAACGAATTAACCGAACATCTTATCCACCCGAGAACGAATTAACCGAACATCTTATCCACCCGATAACGAATTAACCGAACCTCTTATCCACCCGAGAACGAATTACCCGAATCATTTATCCACCCGAGAACGAATTAACTGAACCCCTTATCCACCCGATATCGAATTAACCGAACCTCTTATCCACCCGAGAACGAATTAACCGAACCTCTTATCCACCCGAGAACGAATTAACCGAACATCTTATCCACCAGATAACGAATTAACCGAACCTCTTATCCACCCGAAAACGAATAAACCGAACCACTTATCCACCCGAGAACGAATTAACGGAACCTCTTATCCACCCGATAACGAATTAACCTAACATCTTATTCACCCGATAACGATTTAACCGAACATCTTATTCACCCGATAGCGAATTAACCGAACCTCTTATCCACCCGAGAACGAATTACCTGAACCTGTTATCCACCCGAGAACGAATTAATTGAACATCTTATCCACCCGAGAACGAATTAACTGAGCCTCATATCCACCCGAGAACGAATTAACTGAACATCTTATCCACCGAGAACGAATTAACCGAACCTCTTATCCACCCGAGAACGAATTAACCGAACCACTTATCCACCCGAGAACGAATAAACCGAACCTGTTATCCACCAGAGAACGAATTAACCGAACCTATTATCCACCCGAGAACGAATTAACCGAACATGTTATCCACCCGAGAAAGAATTAACCGAACATCTTATCCACCAGATAACGAATTAACCGAACCTCTTATCGACCCGAAAACGAATAAACCGAACCTCTTATCCACCCGAGAACGAATTAACGGATCCTCTTATCCACCAGATAATGAATTAACCTAACATCTTATTCACCCGATAACCAATTAACCTAACCTCTTATCAACCCGATAACTATTTAACATAACAACGTATCCACCCGATAACGAATTAACCGAACATCTTATCCACCCGAGAACGAATTAACCGAACATCTTGTCCACCCGATAACGAATTAACCGAACCTCTTATCCACCCGAGAATGAATAAACCGATCCTCTTATCCACCCGAGAACGAATTAACCGAACATCGTATCCACCCGAGAATGAATTAAACGAACATCTTATCCACCCGATAACGAATTAACCGAACCTCTTATCCACCCGAGAACGAATTACCCGAATCACTTATCCACCCGAGAACGAATTAACTGAACCCCTTATCCACCCGATATCGAATTAACCGAACCTCTTATCCACCCGAGAACGAATTAACCGAACATCTTATCCACCAGATAACTAATTAACCGAACCTCTTATCCACCCGAAAACGAAAAAACCGAACCTCTTATCCACCCGATAACGAATTAACCTAACATCTTATTCACCCGATAACGATTTAACCGAACATCTTATCCACCCGATAATGAATTAACCGAACCTCTTATCCACCCGAGAACGAATTACATGAACCTCTTATCCACCCGAGAACTATTTAATTGAACATCTTATCCACCCGAGAACGAATTAACTGAGCCTCATATCCACCCGAGAACGAATTAACTGAACATCTTATCCACCGAGAACGAATTAACCGAACCTCTTATCCACCCGAGAACGAATAAACCGAACCTGTTATCCAACAGAGAACGAATTAACCGAAAATATTATCCACCCGAGAACGAATTAACCGAACCTGTTATCCACCCGAGAACGAATAAACCGAACCTCTTATCCACCCGAGAACGAATTAACGGAACCACTTATCCACCCGATAACGAATTAACCTAACATCTTATTCACCCGATAACGATTTAACCGAACATCTTATCCACCCGATAACGAATTAACCGAACCTCTTATCCACCCGAGAACGAATTACCTGTACCTCTTATCCACCCGAGAATGAATTAATTGAACATCATATCCACCCGAGAACGAATTAACTGAGCCTCATATCCACCCGAGAACGAATCAACTGAACATCTTATCCACCGAGAACGAATTAACCGAACCTCTTATCCACCCGAGAACGAATTAACCGAACCTCTTATCCACCCGAGAACGAATAAACCGAACCTGTTATCCACCCGAGAACGAATTAACCGAACATCTTATCCACCAGATAACGAATTAAACGAACCTCTTTTCCACCCGAAAACGAATAAACCGAACCTCTTATCCACCCGAGAACGAATTAACGGATCCTCTTATCGACCCGATAACGAATTAACCTAACATCTTATTCACCCGATAACGAATTAACCGAACATCTTATCCACCCGATAACGAATTAACCTAACCTCTTATCCACCCGATAACGATTTAACATAACAACTTATCCACCCGATAACGAATTAACCGAACATCTTATCCACCCGAGAACGAATTAACCGAACATCTTGTCCACCCGATAACGAATTAACCGAACCTCTTATCCACCCAAGAACGAATTAACGGAACCTCTTATCCACCGGATAACGAATTAACCTAACATCTTATTCACCCGATAACGAATTAACCGAACATCTTATCCACCCGATAACGAATTAACCTAACCTCTTATCCACCCGATAACGATTTAACATAACAACTTATCCACCCGATAACGAATTAACCGAACATCTTATCCACCCGAGAACGAATTAACCGAACATCTTGTCCACCCGATAACGAATTAACCTAACATCTTATCCACCCGATAACCAATTAAACGAACATCGTATCCACCCGATAATGAATTAACCGAACATCTTATCCACGCGATAACGAATTAGCCGAACCTCTTATCCACCCGAGAACGAATTAAACGAACCTTTTTTCCACCCGATAACGAATTAACCGAAACTCTTATCCACCCGAGAACGAATTAATCGAACCTCTTATCCACCCGAGAACGAATTAACCGAACCTGTTATCCACCGAGAACGAATTAACCGAACATCTTATCCACTCGAGAATGAATTAACCGAACCTCTTATCCACCGAGAACGAATTAACCGAACCTCGTATCCACCCGAGAACGAATCAACTGAGCCTCATATCCACCGAGAACGAATGAACCGAACATCTTATCCACCCGATAACGAATTAACCGAACCTCTTATCCACCCGAGAACGAATTAACAGAACCTCTTATCCACTTGAGAACGAATTAACGGAACCTCTTATCCACCCGATAACGAATTAACCTAACATCTTATTCACCCGATAACGAATTAACCGAACATCTTATCCACCCGATAACGAATTAACCTAACCTCTTATCCACCCGAGAACGAATTAACGGAACCTCTTATCCACCCGATAATGAATTAACCTAACATCTTATCCACCGGATAACGAATTAACCGAACCTCTTATCCACCCGAGAACGAATTACCTGAACCTCTTATCCACCCACCCGAGAACGAATTAATTGAACATCTTATCCACCCGAGAACGAATTAACTGAGCCTCATATCCACCCGAGAACGAATTAACTGAACATCTTATCCACCGAGAACGAATTAACCGAACCTCTTATCCACCCGAGAACGAATTAACCGAAGCTCTTATCCACCCGAGACGAATAAACCGAACCTGTTATCCACCCGAGAACGAATTAACCGAACCTGTTATCCATCCGAGAACGAATTAACCGAACATCTTATCCACCAGATAACTAATTAACCGAACCTCTTATCCACCCGAAAACGAATAAACCGAACCTCTTATCCACCCGAGAACGAATTAACGGAACCTCTTATCCACCCGATAACGAATAACCCTAACATCGTATTCACCCGATAACGAATTAACCGAACATCTTATCCACCCGATAACGAATTAACCTAACCTCTTATCCACCCGAGAACGAATTAACGGAACCTATTATCCACCCGATAACGAATTAACCTAACATCTTATCCACCCGATAACGAATTAAACGAACATCTTATCCACCCGATAACGAATTAACCGAACATCTTATCCACGCGATAACGAATTAGCCGAACCTCTTATCCACCCGAGAACGAATTAACCGAACCTGTTTTCCACCGAGAACGAATTAACCGAACATCTTATCCACTCGAGAATGAATTAACCGAACCTCTTATCCACCGAGAATGAATTAACCGAACATCTGATCCACCGAGAACGAATTATTCGAACATCATATCCACACGAGAACGAATTAACCGAACATCTTATCCACTCGAGAACGAATTAACCGAACCTCTGATCCACCCGAGAACGAATTAGCCGAACCTCTTATCCACCAGAGAACGAATTAACTGAGCCTCTGATCCACCCGAGAACGAATTAACTGAACCTTTTATCCACCCGAGAACGAATTAACCGAACCTCGTATCCACCCGAGAACGAATTAACTGAGCCTCATATCCACCGAGAACGAATGAACCGAACATCTTATCCACCCGATAACGAATTAACCGAACCTCTTATCCACCCGAGAACGAATTAACAGAAACTCTTATCCACACGAGAACGAATTAACCGAACCTCTTATCCACCCGATAACGAATTAACCTAACATCTTATCCACCGATAACGAATTAACTGAGCCT
>CM026395.1:1470560-1489932 GCA_014843695.1 Archivesica marissinica | reverse complement strand
TATCCTATACTCCATTCCCTCCACATCCCACACCCTCTCCATATCCTATACTCCATTCCCTCCACATCCCACACCCTCTTCATATCCTATACTCCATTCACTCCACATTCCCCCCACACCCTCTTCATATCCTATAACTCCATCCCCACCCACACCCACTCACTGCCTTAGCTCACTACTTATTAAATCACCTTCAGTATCTATGGCGAGTCCATTCGGCCATACTAGACTAGTTGTGATATATATCTGATCTGTACCATCCATATTAGCTTTCTTTACGAACGAAGGCGACCGATTGTGATCTGTCCAGAACAACAAGCTGTAAAAGAAAGTAATACAAAATTTACTTTTAACTACGCGTTCAGGCATTCTTGTTGCTCTGTCTAATGTGAATATTAATACCAATGTTTCAATTATTTATACAAATTTATTTTAGCTCGATTGCGAAACTAGTTCTTACAACTTATATTAATCACTCTCGAGACCTCATTTCTGATTGAATCCATCGCCACGAGGGCGAGAGAAGAGGCAACATGGAATTTAAATGCCTCGCCTAAGGGCACAATCGTAACGGCTCCAGCGGGGCTCGAACTCCGGATCGTTCGCACCTGAAGCAAACGCACTACCGCTGCGCTATCACGACTTCCACTAATTTATTTAACTTTACTTAATTAACATGTCATTTTAATCGTCATAAAAAACCTGTGGCACACGTGTGTTAAGAAAGTTCTGTCTCAAAGTATATTATATAAATAAGTGACTGTATATATACTGAGTCAAAAAAGAAACGATACCTGGTGTTTATGTGTCTATAATTTCAACATTTATTAAGAATTTTTTTTGAAAATTCATAAGATGATAGGCCAACATGTTTGAAAGAGGAGCACATAAAGCATAATGAGCCTCCGAAACTGTCTGCTGCGTGATGACGTAATTCGTCGGACAGGGGTCTAATGGAGTTTTCACACAGACGTCAATACCGAGTATGGGCACCATTTGCGTCTCTCACTGCAATGCACCACCGTCGCATCGAACGGAAGAGTGTCTGAATCTCTTGCTGGTCAATATTTGTCCACTCCTGACGCAAAACATCCCTCAGTTGGTTTAACGTTACCGGCTGACGTCGTCTGACGCGGCGGTCTAATGTATCCCACAAATGTTCTATGGGTGACAAGTTTGGTGACAAAGCAGGCCACGGCAGGGTTTCAATATTGTTCTGCTCCAATAATGTGGTGGAAATCCGAGCAGTAGGACACCTGGCGTTGTCCTGTTGGAACAGTGTGACGTTTCTGTTGGAGTTAAAGAACGGCACAACAACTGGCACAAGGATCTCATCACAGTACCGCTGGGCGTTTAGGTTCCCGTCCATCACTAACAGTTCAGTGCGACTGCTGAAGGTGATACCGCCCCACGCTATAACGCTTCCGCCCCCTGATCGACCTGACGTACACATGCGTCGGCGTAACGTTCACCGAGTCTGCGATATACCCGCTCTTCGGCGATTCATCGCTAAACATCACCGAATTCCACTGTAACCGAGTCCAGCGAGCACGTTCCGTCGTCCATTCCCGCCGTACGTCACGGTGACGTCGTGTCAGGATGGGTCCAACGTATGGCCGATAGGCACGAATGCCACATTCACCGAGCCGGTTCCTGACTGTTTGTGCACTGATGCGATTGTTGGTCATCCCAGGAGTAACGGCAGCTGTGTGCGTAGCAGGTAGGAACCGGTCACGTAAATGTGACGTCCGAATGTGACGGTCCTGTTCACACGTCGTCACACGTGGTCGACCAGATCTTGGACGGTCGTCCACGATCCATGTGTTCGACAACGTCGAAGTAGACGTGTTATCGTGATCCGCGTAACCCTGAGTCGATTTGCGACGTCACGCTGACGTAAACCGCCGTCAATCGTGCCAATGGCACGCATTCTCCGATTGCGGTTTAGCCTAGGCATTTTGTTAGAGGTAACAATGGGTATGTAAGGTGTTTTTCCTCGATAATGCAATACCAGTACAATAAACCGGTTTTCCGATTTGTACATGAAGTTGTCTTTGTTGAGGAGCACGTGCAAATCGGAAATTCGGCGTTCCAGGATTATCGGGTGTTTATTTACCTGTGTTTATGGTTGGCTGATGTTGCAATAAGATACCCGGTACTGATACGTAATAATATATTAAACCATTCTATGGTTTTATCCGTTTTACGTCATTTTTAGTTTGGTATCGTTTCTTTTTTGACTCAGTATATTACAAACTTAACACAACATGTTTGAAGATGAGAGATCGATAAGTATTTAATTGTCGACTTGCATATATTTCACTGTTTCATTTTAAATTCAATGTCTTGAAAATGATAAAAGTAACCGTGTGGTGAAAATGATAAAAGTAACCGTGTGGATTTTGACACTGTGCACATTGGGGTAAATTGTATTATACTGATACTAGAGTTGTGTCCCTTGTTTTCACGAGCTGTTTTAGTGGCACAATATAGTCGGACATGGCGGATACGATGTATTGGTAGATTTTAAATAAAAGATCAGGATGTACTTGTAACGGCAGAATAATATCACCATGAGAGAGTGTAGTGTGTGTGGCCAGCGGATAGTGTAGTGTGTGTGTGTGTGGCCAACGGATAGTGTAGTGTGTGTGGCCAACGGATAGTGTAGTGTGTATGGCCAGCAGATAGTGTAGTGTGTGTGGCCAGCGGATAGTGTAGTGTGTGTGGCCAGCGGGTAGTGTAGTGTGTGTGGCCAGCGGGTAGTGTAGTGTGTGTGGCCAGCAGATAGTGTAGTGTGTGGTGGCCAGCGGATAGTGTAGTGTGTTGGCCAGCGGATAGTGTAGTGTGTGTGGCCAGCGGGTAGTGTGTGTGGCCAGCGGATAGTGTAGTGTGTGTGGCCAGCGGATAGTGTAGTGTGTGTGGCCAGCAGATAGTGTAGTGGTGTGGCCAGCGGATAGTGTAGTGTGTGTGGCCAGCAGATAGTGTAGTGTGTGGCCAGCGGGTAGTGTGTGTGTGTGGCCAACGGATAGTGTAGTGTGTGTGGCCAGCGGATAGTGTAGTGTGTGTGGCCAGCGGATAGTGTAGTGTGTGTGGCCAGCGGATAGTGTAGTGTGTGTGGCCAGCGGATAGTGTAGTGTGTGTGGCCAGCGGGTAGTGTAGTGTGTGTGGCCAGCAGATAGTGTAGTGTGTGTGGCCAGCGGATAGTGTAGTGTGTGTGGCCAGCGGATAGTGTAGTGTGTGTGGCCAGCAGATAGTGTAGTGTGTGTGGCCAGCGGGTAGTGTAGTGTGTGTGGCCAGCGGGTAGTGTAGTGTGTGTAGTGTGTGTGGCCAGCGGATAGTGTAGTGTGTTGGCCAGCAGATAGTGTAGTGTGTGTGGCCAGCGGGTAGTGTGTGTGGCCAGCGGATAGTGTAGTGTGTGTGGCCAGCGGATAGTGTAGTGTGTGTGGCCAGCAGATAGTGTAGTGTGTGTGGCCAGCGGATAGTGTAGTGTGTGTGGCCAGCAGATAGTGTAGTGTGTGTGGCCAGCGGATAGTGTAGTGTGTGTGGCCAGCGGATAGTGTAGTGTGTGTGGCCAGCGGATAGTGTAGTGTGTGTGGCCAGCAGATAGTGTAGTGTGTGTGGCCAGCGGGTAGTGTAGTGTGTGTGGCCAGCGGATAGTGTAGTGTGTGTGGCCAGCGGATAGTGTAGTGTGTGTGGCCAGCGGGTAGTGTAGTGTGTGTGGCCAGCGGGTAGTGTAGTGTGTGTGGCCAGCGGGTAGTGTAGTGTGTGTGGCCAGCGGATAGTGTAGTGTGTGGCCAGCGGATAGTGTAGTGTGTGTGTGTGGCCAACGGATAGTGTATTGTGTGTGGCCAGCGGATAGTGTAGTGTGTGTGGCCAGCGGGTAGTGTAGTGTGTGTGGCCAGCAGATAGTGTAGTGTGTGTGGCCAGCAGATAGTGTAGTGTGTGTGGCCAGCGGATAGTGTAGTGTGTGTGGCCAGCAGATAGTGTAGTGTGTGTGGCCAGCGGGTAGTGTAGTGTGTGTGGCCAGCCAGATAGTGTAGTGTGTGTGGCCAGCGGATAGACTCATCTCCACAAGACGGGTTCGTTGTCCGTGACAGTGACAGTATACATGTAAAGTACAGTAAACAGTCATCATTAGTTTATCCGTGTTATTTAGCCCTACAGTCCAGGGCATGAAACAAACCGCGACACCCCTAGACCCAACACAGACATTACGCCGAAAGGGCAAGAGGGTACAATAACATATGTTGCAATTGTTTGTGATTATGGATTGTATTCCCAAGAACATGAGATACTGTAACAAAATTATGTAGCTGTCTATACATGCCCGTGATATTTACGAAATATACGGTCTGGGACCTTAACATTCTAAAGACACAGGTTTTTTCCAATATCATGTCTCGTGAGGGAGATCTATCTATCTATCTATCTATCTATCTATCTATCTATCTATCTATCTATCTATCTATCTATCTATCTATCTATCTATCTATCTATCTATCTATCTATCTCATATCTATCTATCTATTTATCTATCTATCTATCTATCTATCTATCTATCTATCTATCTATCTATCTATCTATCTATCTATCTATCTATCTATCTATCTATCTATCTATCTATCTATCTATCTATCTATCTATCTATCTATCTATCTATCTATCTTCCGCTAATGTCGAACCCCTCACAGGGACGTAGACATGTTGCGCGTCAAAAACCGCAAAGAAGTTAAAAGTATGAGTAGTTAAAAGTATAATTTAAGAAAGTAATGGAAATAAGTTGTGGTAAAAGTTTAAAAGCAGCTGCGCAGAACAACTAGGGACTGGCATGATCAATATGGCAAACTGCCGTATTGAATTGCTCTATGGTAGGGAGATGGACAATGTCAGGAGGGAGATGGACAATGTCAGGAGGGAGATGGACAATGTCAGGAGGGAGATGGACAATGTCAGGAGGGAGGTGATTCCAATGATAGATTGTTCTTGGAAAGAAGGAAAACTTGTAGTAGTCTGTAGTTGCTGTGATTAACCTATAGCTTAAGGAATGGCAATGGCGAGCAGGACGGGAGAGGGGAACTAGGTAATTTTCAATGGGAATAGCAACAAGATCATGACTTTTATACATAAGGGATAACCTATTGTCAATACGCCGTTGATCTAGTCTGCGTAGATTTAGGGAATGTAGAATGTCTGTAACACTAGAGGTACGATAGAAGTCAGTCTTTATCCAACGGGCTGCTCTTCGCTGGACACCTTTAATTTGGTCTATCAATGTTTGGGTATGGGGCGACCAGATCTCTGAGCCATATTCAAGCTGGGGTCTCACTAGTGTCTGGTAAGCCATGGACTTAAGGGGTTCAGATTTGACCTGGAGAGGTTTCTACGTAGAAATCGTAAGATTGACTGTGATGGAAATGCCATTTTCTATGCGGGCACAATATGTGTGTGAATATGATTATGTTAGGCGGGAATGGAACATATATAAATGAGATACCATGTTTGATAGGGATTTGCTGTGTTGTTACGCAATGTTGACGCTCAGGCTTGCAGTTTCAGAATGTATACACTGGAGTGAAATGACTACTGGCTATGCAAGTAGGTTTACCGTGACCCAAAGCCGTGTTCGTTCGATGAGAGTGATATATAATATTATATAGAGCTTCTGTGTATGTTACCTGCGAACTGCACTCGGTGGATGTAATATAGAGCTTCTGTGTATGTTACCTGCGTACTGCACTCAGTGGATGTAATATAGAGCTTCTGTGTATGTTACCTGCGTACTGCACTCAGTGGATGTAATATAGAGCTTCTGTGTATGTTACCTGCATACTGCACTCAGTGGATGTAATATAGAGCTTCTGTGTATGTTACCTGCATACTGCACTCAGTGGATGTAATATAGAGCTTCTGTGTATGTTACCTGCATACTGCACTCAGTGGATGTAATATAGAGCTTCTGTGTATGTTACCTGCGAACTACACTCAGTGGATGTAATATAGAGCTGATGGGTATGTTACCTGCGAACTGCACACAGTGGATGTAATATAGAGCTGACGGGTATGTTACCTGCGAACTGCACTTAGTGGATGTAATATAGAGCTTCTGTGTATGTTACCTGCGAACTGCACACAGTGGGTGTAATATAGAGCTGATGGGTATGTTACCTGCGAACTGCACACAGTGGATGTAATATAGAGCTTCTGTGTATGTTACCTGCGAACTGCACTCAGTGGATGTAATATAGAGCTTCTGTGTATGCTACCTGCGAACTGCACACAGTGGATGTAATATTAGAGCTGTGTATGTTACCTGCGAACTGCGCTTAGTGGATGTAATGTAGAGCTGATGGGTATGTTACCTGCGAACTGCACTCAGTGGATGTAATATAGAGCTTCTGTGTATGTTACCTGCGTACTGCACTCAGTGGATGTAATATAGAGCTTCTGTGTATGTTACCTGCGAACTGCACACAGTGGATGTAATATTAGAGCTGTGTATGTTACCTGCGAACTGCACTCAGTGGATGTAATATAGAGCTTCTGTGTATGTTACCTGCGAACTGTGCTTAGTGGATGTAATGTAGAGCTGATGGGTATGTTACCTGCGAACTGCACTCAGTGGATGTAATATAGAGCTTCTGTGTATGTTACCTGCGAACTGCACTCAGTGAATGTAATATAGAGCTTCTGGGTATGTTACCTGCGAACTGCACACAGTGGATGTAATATAGTTACCTGCGAACATGTTCTTTATATATTATATATTAAATGTACAAACCCCTCCTCGGGATCCAGCACTATTGCTCTTGGCTTAATTTGGTCGCTGATTATGCGCTTGTGGAGGCCGTCAGATGATATTATGCCGATGCCACCGAAACCACCGGTATACACTGCGTTTGCAGTGTAATATATATTACCGCTGGTATAATCGATTGCAAAGCGATCGACATGGCAACCAATTACTTCTGAAAATGGAATGCGAGACGCTTTCAAATACGAGAGTTATTGTAGCCAAACTTAGTAGACCATTTTACCATTATGGACCTATTTTGTATATATATGTAAATTACGCTTTACTGCATTTCCAAGTATTCTGATTGGATAGCCTAGCTGTAAATACATGTTTTAGATAGTTCCGGTCAAGCAGAGTTCCGGTCAAGCCGGGTAATACGGCTTAAACAAGTTAAAATACATACATTTCGCGTGTCTCGTGATTCGGTACGATAAAGCGCGTTGGATCTGCGGAAGTAAATATGGAGGCAATTGTTCGACATTTTACACTATGTTGAATTTCTTATCTGGACATGCCGGTGTCGAGGTAAGAATCACCAATCGTGAAATTACTCCGTAGATGCGGTCAATGGGGTAAAAGTGATATAATAAAATCGATGAAAATCTGATTGATGAAAATGTGACTGAAAACATTGTTATTAAATTAGTGGTTTTAAGCGTAATCAAATTGTTAATTGGTTTGTTAAAATCACACATATATATATATATATATTTTTCGGGTTTTACGCGTGCATCAGCACCATTAAAATCACAACATGTAAACTTCTGGACCATTTGTAGTCCTTTCACCATTTCAACACTACATGCCTCTAAATAGACTTACAAAAAAGTGTAGATCCAGATGAGCCGGCTCATGCCGAGCCATCTCATCAGGATCTGCATTTTTTGCCAGTAATAATTATTACTATTTTAAGTATTGTTAGATAAAATTACCCATTTTGATAAATAAACTGGTTCAAATGTAATTTTTTTTATTAATTTATTGGTCTAAAAATATCATGCACTAGTCCATGTCAGTTACTTGGGGTTGAATGGGTTAAGTGGACTATCAATTTATGGCAGCCATTTTGGACGCCATCTTGGGACTTATCTGAACGCCACAATTTATGCCGCATGTTATATATAACTCGTTTTGTTAGCTGACCGGGTACGGTTGAACATTTCGTATAGCATGAAAGTCACCTAACCATGCATAATCTAGTTTGTTGTTAATTTACGTTTACTTATCGTCGCTATTTGTTGTTAATTTACGTTTACTTATCGTCGCTACCGATTGCATATATGAGCGACTGGCAGTTTACCTAACAACACCTTTCCTGGATAGGCTCCAGCGGTTAACCAGTACTCAGTAAGTAACTGCCAACATTTTCGTATAATGATACACGGTCTGAGCGGGGCTCGAACCCATGACCTCGAGCCCCATGACCATCAGTGATGATAGGTAATCTAGTTTGGATCATATGGGTCCTATATACGCGGGTATATACTACGTCACAACCGTTGCTTCAGGTACTATTTCCCCGCATTCGAATCAACATTTTTTATTTAAAGAACTGATTTTAATGTTTCAACTAAACTAATCATATTTTATTGCTCGATGTGAATACAAAACATGACAAACGGGTTAGGCCACACGTTATGGCAACATTAGTTACGGCCATTCCCGATTTTAATGAAATAAAGGGTCTGATATGATATGCAAACCGACATTATAGTTATTCTCAAATATGTATGCAGACGTATTTACCTGTATTCAGAAGAACTTTATAATCCCTGCTATTTAGACCGATAGTGTGTACCAGTACATCAGAGTTCCAGATCAGGTGCTGCGTACGATGATTATACACGACGCCAACAGGACTTCCGTATGTGTTTGTATCGACAGCCCTTACGTCATCGCTAACCAATGACACTTGATAGATCTTGTTGTGCGTCCAATCCGTAACCACGAGGAAATTGTCAGAAAGGGGAGCTGGCAGCAAAATAAACAAAATAACAAGTTGATTCACTAGTGGGTTTGTTATAATTATGATATATTATAGTTTATATACATGCATACTATGATTCGCTAGTGGGTTTGTTATATATATTATAGTTTATATACATGCATACTATGATTCGCTAGTGGGTTTGTTATATATATTATAGTTTATATACATGCATACTATGATTCGCTAGTGGGTTTGTTATATGCTATATTATAGTTTATATACATACATACTATGATTCGCTAGTGGGTTTGTAATATATATTATAGTTTATATACATGCATACTATGATTCGCTAGTGGGTTTGTTATACGATATATTATAGTTTATATACATGCATACTATGATTCGCTAGTAGGTTTGTTATATGATATATTATAGTTTATATACATGCATACTATGATTCGCTAGTGGGTTTGTTATATATATTATAGTTTATATACATGCATACTATGATTCGCTAGTGGGTTTGTTATATATATTATAGTTTATATACATGCATACTATGATTCGCTAGTGGGTTTGTTATATATATTATAGTTTATATACATGCATACTATGATTCGCTAGTGGGTTTGTTATATATATTATAGTATATACATGCATACTATGATTCGCTAGTGGGTTTGTTATATATATTATAGTTTATATACATGCATACTATGATTCGCTAGTGGGTTTGTTATACGATATATTATAGTTTATATACATGCATACTATGATTCGCTAGTGGGTTTGTTATATATATTATAGTTTATATACATGCATACTATGATTCGCTAGTGGGTTTGTTATATATATTATAGTTTATATACATGCATACTATGATTCGCTAGTGGGTTTGTTATATATATTATAGTTTATATACATGCATACTATGATTCGCTAGTGGGTTTGTTATATATATTATAGTTTATATACATGCATACTATGATTCGCTAGTGGGTTTGTTATATATATTATAGTTTATATACATGCATACTATGATTCGCTAGTGGGTTTGTTATATATATTATAGTTTATATACATGCATACTATGATTCGCTAGTGGGTTTGTTATATATATTATAGTTTATATACATGCATACTATGATTCGCTAGTGGGTTTGTTATAGATATATTATAGTTTATATACATGCATACTATGATTCGCTAGTGGGTTTGTTATATATTATAGTTTATATACATGCATACTATGATTCGCTAGTGGGTTTGTTATACGATATATTATAGTTTATATACATGCATACTATGATTCGCTAGTGGGTTTGTTATATATATTATAGTTTATATACATGCATACTATGATTCGCTAGTGGGTTTGTTATATATATTATAGTTTATATACATGCATACTATGATTCGCTAGTGGGTTTGTTATACGATATATTATAGTTTATATACATGCATACTATGATTCGCTAGTGGGTTTGTTATATATATTATAGTTTATATACATGCATACTATGATTCGCTAGTGGTTTGTTATATATATTATAGTTTATACATGCATACTATGATTCGCTAGTGGGTTTGTTATATATATTATAGTTTATATACATGCATACTATGATTCGCTAGTGGGTTTGTTATATATATTATAGTTTATATACATGCATACTATGATTCGCTAGTGGGTTTGTTATATATATTATAGTTTATATACATGCATACTATGATTCGCTAGTGGGTTTGTTATATATATTATAGTTTATATACATGCATACTATGATTCGCTAGTGGGTTTGTTATATATATTATAGTTTATATACATGCATACTATGATTCGCTAGTGGGTTTGTTATTATATTATAGTTTATATACATGCATACTATGATTCGCTAGTGGGTTTGTTATATATATTATAGTTTATATACATGCATACTATGATTCGCTAGTGGGTTTGTTATATATATTATAGTTTATATACATGCATACTATGATTCGCTAGTGGGTTTGTTATATATATTATAGGTTATATACATGCATACTATGATTCGCTAGTGGGTTTGTTATACGATATATTATAGTTTATATACATGCATACTATGATTCGCTAGTGGGTTTGTTATATATATTATAGTTTATATACATGCATACTATGATTCGCTAGTGGGTTTGTTATACGATATATTATAGTTTATATACATGCATACTATGATTCGCTAGTGGGTTTGTTATATATATTATAGTTTATATACATGCATACTATGATTCGCTAGTGGGTTTGTTATATATATTATAGTTTATATACATGCATACTATGATTCGCTAGTGGGTTTGTTATATATATTATAGTTTATATACATGCATACTATGATTCGCTAGTGGGTTTGTTATATGATATATTATAGTTTATATACATGCATACTATGATTCGCTAGTGGGTTTGTTATATATATTATAGTTTATATACATGCATACTATGATTCGCTAGTGGGTTTGTTATATATATTATAGTTTATATACATGCATACTATGATTCGCTAGTGGGTTTGTTATATATATTATAGTTTATATACATGCATACTATGATTCGCTAGTGGGTTTGTTATATATATTATAGTTTATATACATGCATACTATGATTCGCTAGTGGGTTTGTTATAGATATATTATAGTTTATATACATGCATACTATTAAGATAATGATAGTTAACTAATTTAACACAAGTCGACTGTTTCAGAGTTGACCAAGCGTCGATTTGAAGGGACTTTAGGGGACTGATTATGACGTAATGATTTTGTTTAATATATAGTTATATTTCTCTATAATATACGACCTTAACCACTCGACCATGGAGGCGGACCCCGTCACCATCAGTGATAATAGGTTACCGTGGTATACAAGTCAGCGACCTTAACCACTCGACCACGGAGGCGGACCCCTGACCATCAGTGATGATAGGTTACCGTGGTATACAAGTCAGCGACGTTAACCACTCGACCACGGAGGCGGACCCCGTGACCATCAGTGATAATAGGTTACCGTGGTATACAAGTCAGCGACCTTAACCACTCGACCACGGAGGCGGACCCCGTGACCATCAGTGATAATAGGTTACCGTGGTATACAAGTCAGCGACATTAACCACTCGACCAAGGAGGCGGACCCCGTGACCATCAGTGATAATAGGTTACCGTGGTATACAAGTCAGCGACCTTAACCACTCGACCACAGGGGCGGACCCCTGACCATCAGTGATAATAGGTTACCGTGGTATACAAGTCAGCGACCTTAACCACTCGACCACGGAGGCGGACCCCGTGACCATCAGTGATAATAGGTTACCGTGGTATACAAGTCAGCGACCTTAACCACTCGACCATGGAGGCGGACCCCGTGACCATCAGTGATAATAGGTTACCGTGGTATACAAGTCAGCGACCTTAACCACCCGACCACGGAGGCGGACTCCATTTTAATTAGTAGGATCGTGTTATATAAGGGTGTGTTTTAAGTAAGATATAAGCCTCAAATGGATCAAATATGTCAAATGTTGGTACTGTTCACATAGTCCAATATTTTACATATTGGATCGTTTTCTCAACTTTTCTGCTTATATCCTGTACATATAAATAACGTGCCTCATATTTCTGCATCTATTACTGTGTTATGATATATGCTTAGTTATGCTGTACACGTTCAAGACACACAACACTATGCAAATTAAGTCAAACATGGCATACAACGCCAGACCTACTCGAGGAGCACGTTTCCCTGTTAGAGTCCAACTGGAAGCCATATTCACATCGACATATTTTGTTCCTGCCAACAGGAATACAGATGTGCTCGCAGTCACCGTTGGTAATGTCACACGGACCTAAAATAGGAAATAAATATATATTTTCCAGTGAACATAAATGAAACATAATTGAACGTCATGAAACCAAAAGGAATTTCTGATAACATTTGCCAGTTAGTTTATGGTAGTGTAACACAGAGAATATGGTTAGAATGTCGGATCACAATTGGTTGGGCTAAGGCATACAACAAACCAATTGAATGCCTGGTTACGGTACACAACAAACCAATTGAATGTCTGGTTACGGTACACAACAAACCAATTGAATGCCTGGTTACGGTACACAACAAACCAATTGAATGTCTGGTTACGGCACACAGCAAACCAATTGAATGTCTGGTTACGGTACACAACAAACCAATTGAATGTCTGGTTACGGTACACAACAAACCAATTGAATGTCTGGTTACGGCACACAGCAAACCAATTGAATGCCTGGTTACGGTACATAACAAACCAATTGAATGCCTGGTTACGGCACACAACAAACCAATTGAATGCCTGGTTACGGTATACAACAAACCAATTGAATGTCTGGTTACGGCACACAACAAACCAATTGAATGCCTGGTTACGGTACACAACAAACCAATTGAATGCCTGGTTACGGTATACAACAATGGATGCCTGGTTACGGTATACAACAAACCAATTGAATGTCTGGTTACGGTACATAACAAACCAATTGAATGTCTGATTACGGCACACAACAAACCAATTGAATGACTGGTTACGGTATACAACAAACCAATTTAATGCCTGGTTACGGTATACAACACACCAATTGAATGCCTGGTTACGGTACACAACAAACCAATTGAATGCCTAGTTACGGTACACAACAAACCAATTGAATGCCTGGTTACGGTACACAACAAACCAATTGAATGCCTGGTTACGGTACACAACTAACCAATTGAATGCCTGGTTACGGTATACAACAATGGATGCCTGGTTACGGTACACAACAAACCAATTGAATGCCTGGTTACGGTATACAACAATGGATGCCTGGTTACGGTACACAACAAACCAATTGAATGTCTGGTTACGGTATACAACAAACCAATTGAATGTCTGGTTACGGTACACAACAAACCAATTGAATGCCTGGTTACGGTACACAACAAACCAATTGAATGCCTGGTTACGGCACACAGCAAACCAATTGAATGCCTGGTTATGGTACACAACAAACCAATTGAATGCCTGGTTACGGTACACAACAAACCAATTTAATGCCTGGTTAAGGCACACAAGCCAACAATTGAATGTCTGGTTACGGCATACGACAAACCAATTGAATGCCTGGTTACGGTACACAACAGACCAATTTAATGCCTGGTTACGGTACACAACAATGAATGCCTGGTTACGGTACACAACAAACCAATTGAATGCCTGGTTACGGTACACAACAAACCAATTGAATGCCTGGTTACGGTACACAACAAACCAATTGAATGCCTGGTTACGGTACACAACTAACCAATTGAATGCCTGGTTACGGTATACAACAATGGATGCCTGGTTACGGTATACAACAAACCAATTTAATGCCTGGTTACGGTATACAACAAACCATTGAATGCCTGGTTACGGTACACAACAAACCAATTGAATGCCTGGTTACGGTACACAACAAACCAATTGAATGCCTGGTTACGGTATACAACAAACCAATTGAATGCCTGGTTACGGTACACAACAATGATGCCTGGTTACGGTATACACAAACCAATTGAATGCCTGGTTACGGTACACAACAAACCAATTGAATGCCTGGTTACGGTACACAACAAACCAATTGAATGCCTGGTTACGGTACACAACAAACCATTGAATGCCTGGTTACGGTATACAACAATGGATGCCTGGTTACGGTATACAACAAACCAATTTAATGCCTGGTTACGGTATACAACAAACCAATTGAATGCCTGGTTACGGTACAAACAAACCAATTGAATGTCTGGTTACGGTACACAACAAACCAATTGAATGCCTGGTTACGGTATACAACAAACCAATTGAATGCCTGGTTACGGTATACAACAAACCAATTGAATGCCTGGTTACGGTACACAACAAACCAATTGAATGCCTGGTTACGGTATACAACAATGATGCCTGGTTACGGTATACAACAAACCAATTTAATGCCTGGTTACGGTATACAACAAACCAATTGAATGCCTGGTTACGGTACACAACAAACCAATTGAATGCCTGGTTACGGCACACAACAAACCAATTGAATGCCTGGTTACGGTACACAACAAACCATTGAATGCCTGGTTACGGTACACAACAACCAATTGAATGCCTGGTTACGGTATACAACAATGAATGCCTGGTTACGGTATACAACAAACCAATTTAATGCCTGGTTACGGTATACAACAAACCAATTGAATGCCTGGTTACGGTACACAACAAACCAATTGAATGCCTGGTTACGGTATACAACAAACCAATTGAATGTCTGGTTACGGTATACAACAAACCAATTGAATGCCTGGTTACGGTACACAACAAACCAATTGAATGCCTGGTTAAGGCACACAACAACAATGAATGTCTGGTTACGGTATACAACAAACCAATTGAATGCCTGGTTACGGTACACAACAAACCAATTGAATGCCTGGTTACGGTATACAACAAACCAACTGAATGCCTGGTTACGGTATACAACAAACCAATTGAATGTCTGGTTACGGTACACAACAAACCAATTGAATGCCTGGTTACGGTACATAACAAACCAATTGAATGCCTGGTTAAGGCACACACGCAACCAATTGAATGCCTGGTTACGGCACACAACAAACCAATTGAATGCCTGGTTACGGTACACAACAAACCAATTTAATGCCTGGTTACGGCACACAAGCAACCAATTGAATGCCTTGTTACGGCACACAGCAAACCAATTGAATGCCTGGTTACGGCACACAGCAAACCAATTGAATGCCTGGTTACGGTACAAAACACACCAATTGAATGCCTGGTTACGGCACACAGCAAACCAATTGAATGCCTGGTTACGGTACACAACAAACCAATTGAATGCCTGGTTACGGCACACAGCAAACCAATTGAATGCCTGGTTACGGTACACAACAAACCAATTGAATGCCTGGTTACGGTACACAACAAACCAATTGAATGCCTGGTTACGGTACACAACAAACCATTTAATGCCTGGTTACGGTACACAACAAACCAATTTAATGCCTGGTTACGGTACACAACAAACCAATTGAATGTCTGGTTACGGTAACAACAATTGAATGCCTGGTTACGGTACACAACAAACCAATTGAATGCCTTGTTACGGTACACAACAAACCAATTGAATGCCTGGTTACGGTACACAACAAACCAATTGAATGCCTGGTTACGGTACACAACAAACAATTGAATGCCTGGTTACGGTATACAACAATGTTACGGTACACAACAAACCAATTGAATGCCTGGTTACGGTATACAACAAACCAATTGAATGCCTGGTTACGGTACACAACAAACCAATTGAATGCCTGGTTACGGTACACAACAAACCAATTGAATGCCTGGTTACGGTACACAACAATGAATGCCTGGTTACGGTATACAACAAACCAATTGAATGCCTTGTTACGGTACACAACAAACCAATTGAATGCCTGGTTGCGGTACACAACAAACCAATTGAATGCCTGGTTAAGGTACACAACCAACAATTTAATGCCTGGTTACGGTATACAACAAACCAATTTAATGCCTGGTTACGGTACACAACAATGAATGCCTGGTTACGGTATACAACAAACCAATTTAATGCCTGGTTACGGTACACAACAAACCAAGTTAATGCCTGGTTACGGTACAAAACGCCTGGTTACGGTATACAACAAACCAATTTAATGCCTGGTTACGGTATACAACAAACCAATTTAATGCCTGGTTACGGTACACAACAATGAATGCCTGGTTAAGGCACACAAGCCAACAATTGAATGCCTGGTTACGGTATACAACAAACCAATTGAATGCCTGGTTACGGTACACAACAAACCAATTGAATGCCTGGTTACCGTACACAACAAACCAATTGAATGCCTGGTTAAGGCACACACGCCTACAATTGAATGCCTAGTTACGGCACACAACACTGAATGCCTGGTTACGGTACACAACAAACCAATTGAATGCCTGGTTACGGCACACAACAAACCAATTGAATGCCTGGTTAAGACACACAAGCCAACAATTGAATGTCTGGTTAAGACACACAAGCCAACACTTGAATGCCTGGTTAAGACACACAAGCCAACAATTGAATGCCTGGTTAAGGCTCATAAGAAAATAGTTGAGTATCTGCTTAAGTCACACAAGGACACACCGTAGTCAGATCAAGGCTTACAACACAATTGATAATGATAAAATTAACATAAAATTATGTTGATTAGTTTAAACATAGAACATAGCATACAAGAACGAATAAAGTGCTGTAATAGAAAACATTTGGATTGGAAAACAAGCATATTAAAACGCTTATACACATTCCCTTCCATGGTGGAGTTTGCAAACATGTACATTTAGCACATTGGAGTCGGTGGATGGTAGGTATTGTTTTAGCATTGGCCAATTTTAAACTTGATACTGAATTTTAATAAATAGTTAAAGCGACATTTCATCGCAACAAGCAAATAAAATGATTTTTTTCGCAATATATTCGAACACTAACATTGAATCAATAAACCGTGTTTTATTGGTCTACAAACTTCAAAAGTGAAAGTAGGATTTCATATAACTGTCATCCACGCTCCTGAATTGACGTTTGTGTGTCATTGGAGTAGATACTAAACACGCGATACTTCCGTTTAGTGTTAATTTAACTAAGACTAGTCTACAAATAAATATCCATAGGTAACAACTATAGATATAACGGTAAATATGTACAATAAATCGTGTTATTCAGGATACACGCATTGTATTACTCCTGAATATCGACCCTATTTACATTATTTTGTTATGTCAACAAACCGCGTATACGACGTTTGTTTATTTGTTGAAATACTCTTTTGAGGAAAATATTTGAAAAAAATTATGCCATATAATAGGAAATTACATTCTGCAGACGTTTGCGTTTTTACCGATGGGTTGTCGCTTTAATGTTAATTTATATAGTAGAACAAATATATACTGTCGGACACGCTGCGTAGATAGGAAGTCGGGTCGGAAATTTGATGGTAAATGATTAGATCTCGAAACACTTAGTTGCTGCTATGAAGCCCTGGACACGTAGGAAGGTGTATTTGTTGACTTCAAAGGTAAGTCGGTCATATGTTGGAATTTATCTTCTATGCCTCACAACACAGCAAAAGTAGTACTTTGCTGTCATATAAGTGGACACTACTTTACATATACATTACTTAGATATTTAACATATGTTTTGTATTCATATGCTTACCACAATACTGTTTACCACCCTATATATACGCTGTGTTTTAACGAATGGAAATAACGAATGCTTTAGGTTAGATGGTAAATAACGAACAATAGCTTAACCAGGCCCTAACGAACATCGTAACGCTAACGAATGCTTCTGGTTACTAACCCCAGGTTGATACGCTGTGTTTTCCCCCAGTCGGTTATTACGTTTGCTGGTTTGATAAAGTCATGAGCACGTAACAAACCAGAAAAAAGTATCATAACTAGTTCCTGAGAAAACGCATGTGCAATCGATGCTAATTTGTTTACTTCCTGTAGCGTCCGAGTGTGTCAGATTTGTAAGATAATAGATGTTTGTAGTTTCGTGGAAATATTACAATCGTTTTAGTATATCTAATTCAGTAACTATACTTTATTCCTCATACGTGGATAACGGGAGAGCCATCCCCACGTGACGGAGAGCCATCCCCACGTGACGGAGAGCCATCCCCACGTGACGGAGAGCCATCCCCACGTGACGGGAGAGCCATCCCCACGTGACGGAGAGCCATCCCCATGTGACGGGAGAGCCATCCCCACGTGACGGGAGAGTCATCCCGTGACGGGACGGAGAGCCACCCCCACGTGACTGCTTCATTCACGAGACACTACATACAACACACTGGTTTTCCCTTAATAACAGTGCATTCACAACAACATATTTAAATTGGTTAATGCTCGACATGTTGCGGAGCCACTTCCAGTAAACTGCGTTTACATTCGGGTTGTTTGACGTCACACATCGCAGGCGTTTCTATTCCATTGTCAATGTTGTGGTGCATTAGTAACGTCCGTGTTCCATTAATGGAAACGATGTTATACATGCTTAAAGCAAGACAACATTGGTCAATATGTTATGTTATAGTTCGGGTTTTACGCACCATTTCGGGCTATATCGCCGGCGGGCAGTTTACCTAACAACACCTTTCCTGGGCAGGCTCCAGCGGTTAACCAGTACGTGTGTGCGGTTGTATCTCACTTTCCCAACATTTTGATTTTTGGTCTGTCTCACTTTCCCAACATTCAACTTTCACACCTTTGCCTTACCTGTGTGGAAAGTATACTGCTGGGCATAAAGTTGCGTTACACACATGTTTAATATTAATATATTACTTTCACCAAGTGATCAGTATATATCTGATACTTGATGATAGTTGATGATTGAATACTTGATTAATTAATAGTGTCAATAGTTTCAATTACAATTAGTGTTAATTACAGATATGTGATTACAGTGATTACAGTGATTACAGTGACTATATTTCACATTACTTGGTTAATTGATTACAATTAGGTTTAACT
>CM026395.1:1445950-1469560 GCA_014843695.1 Archivesica marissinica | reverse complement strand
TCTGGCCTGCTGACGGTCGGTGACTGCATCTGTGTGTGCACACCATGTAGAGTCTGGCCTGCTGACGGTCGGTGACTGTATCTGTGTGTGCACACCATGTAGTGTCTGACCTGCAGACGGTCGGTGACTGTATCTGTGTGTGTGCACACCATGTAGTGTTTGGCCTGCTGACGGTCGGTGACTGTACCTGTGTGTGTGCGCACCATTTAGTGTCTGGCATGCTGACGGTCGATGACTATATGTGTGTGTGTGCACACCATGTAATGTCTGGGCCTGCTGACGGTCGGTGACTGTATCTGTATGTGTGGTATAGGACGGTGTAGTATAGTGGTATAGGACGGTGTAGTATAGTGGTATAGGACGGTGTAGTATAGCGGTATAGGACGGTGTAGTATAGCGGTATAGGACGGTGTAGTATAGTGGTATAGGACGGTGTAGTATAGTGGTATAGGACGGTGTAGTATAGTGGTATAGGACGGTGTAGTATAGCGGTATAGGACGGTGTAGTATAGTGGTATAGGACGGTGTAGTATAGTGGTATAGGACGGTGTAGTATAGCGGTATAGGACGGTATGTTATGTTATGTTTCGGGTTTTACGCCTGTATCAGCACCATTTTGGGCTATATCGCCGGCGGGCAGTTTACCTAACAACACTTTCCTGGGCAGGCTCCAGCGGTTAACCAGTACTTGGGTGCACAACCTGTAAGAAACTGCCAACTTTTTCATATAAATGAGACACGGTCTGAGCGGGGCTCGAACCCGTGACCATAGTGATGATAGGTTACAGTGTATACAAGTCAGCGACCTAACATCGACCATGGAGGACATAGTATAGGACGATGTAGTATTGTGGTATAGGACGGTGTAGTATAGTGGTATAGGACGGTGTAGTATAGTGGTATAGGACGGTGTAGTATAGCGGTATAGGACGGTGTAGTATAGCGGTATAGGACGGTGTAGTATAGTGGTATAGGACGGTGTAGTATAGCGGTATAGGACGGTGTAGTATAGTGGTATAGGACGGTGTAGTATAGCGGTATAGGACGGTGTAGTATAGTGGTATAGGACGGTGTAGTATAGCGGTATAGGACGGTGTAGTATAGTGGTATAGGACGGTGTAGTATAGTGGTATAGGACGGTGTAGTATAGCGGTATAGGACGGTGTAGTATAGTGGTATAGGACGGTGTAGTATAGTGGTATAGGACGGTGTAGTATAGTGGTATAGGACGGTGTAGTATAGCGGTATAGGACGGTGTAGTATAGTGGTATAGGACGGTGTAGTATAGTGGTATAGGACGTGTGGTATAGTGGTATAGGACGGTGTGGTATAGGACGATGTAGTATAGTGGTATAGGACGGTGTAGTATAGTGGTATAGGACGGTGTAGTATAGTGGTATAGGACGGTGTAGTATAGTGGTATAGGACGGTGTAGTATAGCGGTATAGGACGGTGTAGTATAGTGGTACAGGACGGTGTAGTATAGTGGTATAGGACGGTGTAGTATAGTGGTATAGGACGGTGTAGTATAGTGGTATAGGACGGTGTAGTATAGTGGTATAGGACGGTGTAGTATAGTGGTATAGGACGGTGTAGTATAGTGGTATAGGACGGTGTAGTATATGGTATAGGACGGTGTAGTATAGCGGTATAGGACGGTGTAGTATAGTGGTATAGGACGGTGTAGTATAGCGGTATAGGACGGTGTAGTATAGGGTATAGGACGGTGTAGTATAGCGGTATAGGACGGTGTAGTATAGTGGTATAGGACGGTGTAGTATAGTGGTATAGGACGGTGTAGTATAGTGGTATAGGACGATGTAGTATAGTGGTATAGGACGGTGTAGTATAGTGGTATAGGACGGTGTAGTATAGTGGTATAGGACGGTGTAGTATAGTGGTATAGGACGGTGTAGTATAGTGGTATAGGACGGTGTAGTATAGCGGTATAGGACGGTGTAGTATAGCGGTATAGGACGGTGTAGTATAGTGGTATAGGACGGTGTAGTATAGTGGTATAGGACGGTGTAGTATAGCGGTATAGGACGATGTAGTATAGTGGTATAGGACGGTGTAGTATAGCGGTATAGGACGGTGTAGTATAGTGGTATAGGACGGTGTAGTATAGCGGTATAGGACGGTGTAGTATAGTGGTATAGGCGGTGAGGGTATAGGCGTTAGTTAGTGGTATAGGACGGTGTAGTATAGCGGTATAGGACGTGTAGTATAGCGGTATAGGACGGTGTAGTATAGTGGTATAGGACGGTGTAGTATAGTGGTATAGGACGGTGTAGTATAGCGGTATAGGACGATGTAGTATAGCGGTATAGGACGATGTAGTATAGTGGTATAGGACGGTGTAGTATAGCGGTATAGGACGGTGTAGTATAGTGGTATAGGACGGTGTAGTATAGCGGTATAGGACGGTGTAGTATAGTGGTATAGGACGGTGTAGTATAGCGGTATAGGACGATGTAGTATAGTGGTATAGGACGGTGTAGTATAGCGGTATAGGACGGTGTAGTATAGTGGTATAGGACGGTGTAGTATAGTGGTATAGGACGGTGTAGTATAGCGGTATAGGACGGTGTAGTATAGTGGTATAGGACGGTGTAGTATAGTGGTATAGGACGGTGTAGTATAGTGGTATAGGACGGTGTAGTATAGTGGTATAGGACGGTGTAGTATAGTGGTATAGGACGGTGTAGTATAGTGGTATAGGACGATGTAGTATAGTGGTATAGGACGGTGTAGTATAGTGGTATAGGACGGTGTAGTACAGCGGTATAGGACGATGTAGTATAGCGGTATAGGACGATGTAGTATTGTGGTATAGGACGGTGTAGTATAGCGGTACAGGACGGTGTAGTATAGTGGTATAGGACGGTATAGTACAGCGGTATAGGACGATGTAGTATAGCGGTATAGGACGATGTAGTATTGTGGTATAGGACGGTGTAGTATAGTGGTATAGGACGATGTAGTATAGTGGTATAGGACGGTATAGTACAGCGGTATAGGACGATGTAGTATAGCGGTATAGGACGATGTAGTATAGTGGTATAGGACGGTGTAGTATAGCGGTATAGGACGGTGTAGTATAGTGGTATAGGATGGTGTAGTATAGCGGTATAGGACGGTGTAGTATAGTGGTATAGGACGGTGTAGTATAGTGGTATAGGACGGTGTAGTATAGCGGTATAGGACGGTGTAGTATAGTGGTATAGGATGGTGTAGTATAGTGGTACAGGACTGTGTGGTATAGTGGTATAGGACGGTGTGGTATAGGACGATGTAGTATAGTGGTATAGGACGGTGTAGTATAGTGGTATAGGACGGTGTAGTATAGTGGTATAGGACGGTGTAGTATAGTGGTATAGGACGGTGTAGTATAGTGGTATAGGACGGTGTAGTATAGTGGTATAGGACGGTGTAGTATAGTGGTATAGGACGGTGTAGTATAGTGGTATAGGACGGTGTAGTATAGTGGTATAGGACGGTGTAGTATAGTGGTATAGGACGGTGTAGTATAGTGGTATAGGACGGTGTAGTATAGTGGTATAGGACGGTGTAGTATAGTGGTATAGGACGGTGTAGTATAGTGGTATAGGACGGTGTAGTATAGTGGTATAGGACGGTGTAGTATAGTGGTATAGGACGGTGTAGTATAGTGGTATAGGACGGTGTAGTATAGTGGTATAGGACGGTGTAGTATAGTGGTATAGGACGGTGTAGTATAGTGGTATAGGACGGTGTAGTATAGTGGTATAGGACGGTGTAGTATAGTGGTATAGGACGGTGTAGTATAGTGGTATAGGACGGTGTAGTATAGCGGTATAGGACGGTGTAGTATAGTGGTATAGGACGGTGTAGTATAGTGGTATAGGACGGTGTAGTACAGCGGTATAGGACGATGTAGTATAGCGGTATAGGACGATGTAGTATAGTGGTATAGGACGGTGTAGTATAGCGGTATAGGACGGTGTAGTATAGTGGTATAGGACGGTGTAGTACAGCGGTATAGGACGATGTAGTATAGCGGTATAGGACGATGTAGTATTGTGGTATAGGACGGTGTAGTATAGCGGTATAGGACGATGTAGTATAGTGGTATAGGACGGTGTAGTATAGCGGTATAGGACGGTGTAGTATAGTGGTATAGGACGGTGTAGTATAGTGGTATAGGACGGTGTAGTATAGCGGTATAGGACGGTATGGTATAGTGGTATAGGACGGTGTAGTATAGTGGTATAGGACGGTGTAGTATAGTGGTATAGGACGGTGTAGTATAGTGGTATAGGACGGTGTAGTATAGTGGTATAGGACGGTGTAGTATAGTGGTATAGGACGGTGTAGTATAGTGGTATAGGACGGTGTAGTATAGCGGTATAGGACGGTGTAGTATAGCGGTATAGGACGGTGTAGTATAGTGGTATAGGACGGTGTAGTATAGTGGTATAGGACGGTGTAGTATAGTGGTATAGGACGGTGTAGTATAGTGGTATAGGACGGTGTAGTATAGTGGTATAGGACGGTGTAGTATAGTGGTATAGGACGGTGTAGTATAGTGGTATAGGACGGTGTAGTATAGTGGTATAGGACGGTGTAGTATAGTGGTATAGGACGGTGTAGTATAGTGGTATAGGACGGTGTAGTATAGTGGTATAGGACGGTGTAGTATAGTGGTATAGGACGGTGTAGTATAGTGGTATAGGACGGTGTAGTATAGTGGTATAGGACGGTGTAGTATAGTGGTATAGGACGGTGTAGTATAGTGGTATAGGACGGTGTAGTATAGTGGTATAGGACGGTGTAGTATAGTGGTATAGGACGGTGTAGTATAGTGGTATAGGACGGTGTAGTATAGTGGTATAGGACGGTGTAGTATAGTGGTATAGGACGGTGTAGTATAGTGGTATAGGACGGTGTAGTATAGCGGTATAGGACGGTGTAGTATAGTGGTATAGGACGGTGTAGTATAGTGGTATAGGACGGTGTAGTATAGTGGTATAGGACGGTGTAGTATAGCGGTATAGGACGGTGTAGTATAGTGGTATAGGACGGTGTAGTATAGCGGTATAGGACGGTGTAGTATAGCGGTATAGGACGGTGTAGTATAGCGGTAGGTGTAGTATAGCGGTATAGGACGGTGTAGTATAGCGGTATAGGACGGTGTATGTAGTATAGTGGTATAGGACGGTGTAGTATAGTGGTATAGGACGGTGTAGTATAGTGGTATAGGACGGTGTATTGTAGTATAGTGGTATAGGACGGTGTAGTATAGTGGTATAGGACGGTGTAGTATAGTGGTATAGGACGGTGTAGTATAGTGGTATAGGACGGTGTAGTATAGCGGTATAGGACGGTGTAGTATAGTGGTATAGGACGGTGTAGTATAGCGGTATAGGACGGTGTAGTATAGCGGTATAGGACGGTGTAGTATAGCGGTAGGTGTAGTATAGCGGTATAGGACGGTGTAGTATAGCGGTATAGGACGGTGTATGACGGTGTAGTATAGTGGTATAGGACGGTGTAGTATAGTGGTATAGGACGGTGTAGTATAGCGGTATAGGACGGTGTAGTAGTATAGTGGTATAGGACGGTGTAGTATAGTGGTATAGGACGGTGTAGTATAGTGGTATAGGACGGTGTAGTATAGTGGTATAGGACGGTGTAGTATAGTGGTATAGGACGGTGTAGTATAGTGGTATAGGACGGTGTAGTATAGTGGTATAGGACGGTGTAGTATAGTGGTATAGGACGGTGTAGTATAGTGGTATAGGACGGTGTAGTATAGTGGTATAGGACGGTGTAGTATAGTGGTATAGGACGGTGTAGTATAGTGGTATAGGACGGTGTAGTATAGTGGTATAGGACGGTGTAGTATAGTGGTATAGGACGGTGTAGTATAGTGGTATAGGACGGTGTAGTATAGTGGTATAGGACGGTGTAGTATAGTGGTATAGGACGGTGTAGTATAGCGGTATAGGACGGTGTAGTATAGTGGTATAGGACGGTGTAGTATAGTGGTATAGGACGGTGTAGTATAGCGGTATAGGACGGTGTAGTATAGTGGTATAGGACGGTGTAGTATAGTGGTATAGGACGGTGTAGTATAGTGGTATAGGACGGTGTAGTATAGTGGTATAGGACGGTGTAGTATAGTGGTATAGGACGGTGTAGTATAGTGGTATAGGACGGTGTAGTATAGTGGTATAGGACGGTGTAGTATAGTGGTATAGGACGGAGTGTAGTATAGTGGTATAGGACGGTGTAGTATAGTGGTATAGGACGGTGTAGTATAGTGGTATAGGACGGTGTAGTATAGTGGTATAGGACGGTGTAGTATAGTGGTATAGGACGGTGTAGTATAGTGGTATAGGACGGTGTAGTATAGTGGTATAGGACGGTGTAGTATAGTGGTATAGGACGGTGTAGTATAGCGGTATAGGACGGTGTAGTATAGTGGTATAGGACGGTGTAGTATAGTGGTATAGGACGGTGTAGTATAGTGGTATAGGACGGTGTAGTATAGTGGTATAGGACGGTGTAGTATAGTGGTATAGGACGGTGTAGTATAGTGGGATTTGATACCAGTACATTATATGATCGAATCATGATTGTATTGGTATGTAGAGAGTGTGCTCAAAAGGTAACGGCCCTTTTCTTCTAATGCTGCTAAAACTGGGGTATTTCAGGCAAAAAGCAAACAAACCATCGCAAGTGACTGCGTCTTCATTAAGCTTGTAACCTTCTTGGCAGTGACACGTAGGTCCCGACTCCTCATTCATACAAATATCACTACACTGGCTCGTGCTGCAGTTATCTGAATATACAAACAATTGTTACGATATATAGCAATGCATGATTCAGTAGGGACTAGTTTACTATATGTGCACGAACAATCAAGTTATCTCCCTTGTAGTAGTGTCCAATAAGAAATGACCGATAGACACTAGCTAGCTTCGTTTCAATAGATGAATATGTAGCCCAGTCGTAACGCGCTGTACTGGTAATCCAGGTATCGCAGGTTCAATCCCCCGTATGACCCTAATACAATTAATAGTATTTCAGCGTGTCCATGCTTTACACCGTACACATATAAGAACCAGAAGAGACTCTGGAATGGGTCTCTTTCTGTATCATTACACTATCCTCCAAAAATTTAAAATGAATCTCTTCAGGAGGCGTCGCTCATTTGGGCAACCGGCATCGACGATAAATAAACGTAAACGTCACAAAAGTGTTATATATACTGACATCAAAAAGAAACTGTGTAATTGACTTGGAGGTAACCTTTTAGAAAAGAAAGTAGGCAAATTTGCTATCAAATTATGGGATAAATTACTCCTGATATTAACATCCATAATCCTAAAATGTGTAACGAAAATGTAAAGCTTAATATTAAAGTGCACATTGTTTATGGTGTCAGTATAGTTACTTTATTTGATCAAATGTAGCATGCTCTCGTGTATGTACAAAGACAGTTAATTGTAGGTACAATGTACATTCATTGCGTGTGTGTTTTACGTTTATTTATCGTCGCTACCGGTTGCCCATATGAGCGACGCCTCCTGAAGAGATTAATCATTTTAGATTTTTGGAGGATAGTGCAATGATACAGAGAGAGACCCATTCCAGAGTCTCATCTGGTTCTGTAAATTTCATGGTGCAAAGCACTGACACGAGACCTCGGTTTAAAGTCCCATCTGAAAGACTTTTATAGTTGTATTAGGGTCAGACTGGGATCGAACCTGTGATCCATGGATTACCAGTCCAACGTGTTACCACTGGACTACAGATCCGTCTGTACATTCATTGCGTTGTTTTTATTTTATTAAATAAACTATAATGTATAACTAAGTCTTGTACAACGCGATATGTGAAATATGTATATAAACAGAAAACCAATAAAATAAACACGACATAGGTGATCCAGGTACTGGTCCAACGCGATATGTGAAATATGTATATAAACAGAAAACCAATAAAATAAACACGACATAGGTGATCCAGGTAGTTGGTATCGACCAGGTATAATGAGATACAATCACTTAGTCAAAATAAAAGCGTGCTTCACTATATCTTAGTGTAATGGTATCGTCCTCAATATCGCGTTGCATTTATACAATTAAGAACATACATGTATTTATATACATATCAAAGCGCCAATTTATGGTACCTTTGCGTTTACGACAACAAATGATTTTAACAACTGTGTTTATTACATCCCTTACACGAAAAGTACAGTTGGAACAGATATCACATACAATGAGAGGCATCGGTGAGTTACCGCCCCTGAATACTCCCTAAAATTAGATAGGTCCTATTAATTGGTTTCCTCTGCTTTTATCGTTGTTTCCTTTGCACAACATGCTAGCATTGTTATCCCATTATCGCTTCCTGTGATTATTAAATTACTATATTTCAACAGATCTCCCACAGTATATGCAACGGGTACTTATTTGTAAAATAATGTTATCACTTAATATCTACGTTATAGATAATCTCACAGTCAACATACCGCAACATCTGGTTAGGGCACAACAGTAAAAACAAAGGATTCTAACTAAAAGGACATATTCACATATTGGAATAAATCAGAATGTATCTGCCAAGGGAGGTAATAGAACATTACATATGTTTACATGGACACACAGACAGACATAGGTGCAATGTAAAGTATAGACAGAAACACTGACAAAACATGCACACAATGAATTGATACCGATCATAGTAACTTGCCGAAATGAGATGCAATGTATAGATATGAAGGCAACATACAACAAGCTGATGCATGCATAGCCAAAACACCTCTCCCCAGGAGAGAACGGACGTTTCATTTGCCTAACACCACATATAAAGCAGATGACAAGAATTGAACATAATTATTGTTTACCGTTTAAACTTTATTCATTTTACGATTGCGAAGCAAGTTTTAACAACTTGTATTAATCGCTCTCGTTGGCGCAGATGAAGGCGTATATGTCATTCGTGAATACCCGGAGAAAGACCACCTGTCCGATCACCGATTTTTACTCTTAGTAGGTATGTGACAAAAAATCAAAAGTATGTTTGATTTCATTGGAAACACAATCATTAGAAAGGGCTAAATATGACCAACACACTGATATGTGGATCATTGTTCTGGGACAAATAGCTAAAAAGATACAGATATTTGAAGCTGAGAAATTACGGTATATTTTGGCCGGTGGTTTACCTTAAAACAAAGGATATTATGTGACCGAATTCCGGGATTTTTTTACTGTAAATTGTTGTAAAATTTTTATTTGTTATCTTATCAACATGACATTTTCAAGCCACATTCATTATATCACACTCCTTAACATAATGTACATTAAATACCACTATCTTTTTGTTTGTTTGTTCATTAGCAATAATATTATGAATAATAAGATTCAAAATTACGTCTCGAATGACCGATTTTCGTTGTTGCACCTAAAAATGATCAACATATTCATAGAATGTTTGTCAAAACCATATTGTCATATAAAGGCAGCATAATAACTGTTCATATATGTCCTAATGATATATTTAAGCTGCTTCACTACCACATCACCCATTGCTCCATTTCTCCTTGCGGCGGCACGATTTACCCAATTCCATTTCGGACAAACCTATTTACTCACTGATACATAAAAAGATTTATGTCAAAAAATAAAATGAACAACATAGTTATATATATCTAAAAACAGATGAATGTTTCCTCATATGTACCAGTGAGCAAATAGCAGACATAACTCGTGCATATTATACCATATCACACACCTGTACAGATCCAGTCACATGAATAAATGCGATGCCCGACGAGGCAAGGAAGCTGTACTCGATGCGATATGTATATATGAACCCAGTGTTAATTTCGGATTGGGTGGAATTGGGTAAATCGTGCTACCCTCTCCTTGGAATATCTTATGACAGAAGTAAGTCTTCACTGACAAAATCGGCGGCTAACTCAAATTTTGACATGTCGTAGTCAACAGCATCCTCATATGTTTCATCATTGTTCCAATATGCAACAACGTACATATTCTTTGATCTGCCTTTCACTTTCATCTTTTCAATTCTGCCACTATATATAACCTTCTCACGTGTTGTACGATCATACCATGTGTGGCATATGTCACGACTGACGATGGTACCTTTAAGAATGTCTGCTAGGTGCATGTGAGCATTTTTTTCTAGTTGTGGAAATTCTTTTTCAATGTCGTTAGGATCAACGTTTTTCACTTTTTTTCTAATTTAATTCTTTCTTTGTGTGATTTCATTTCTCGTTTCAGAGCTGCTCGACGCGACAATTCTTCCCTCATTTGGCTATGACTCTTACGGTTATGTCGCCTTCGTTTTCGAGCTGTGGAAATTGACCAAGTTATTGTTTTGTCTCTCCTCGCAGTGTCCATTCCATCCAAGTTTTAGATGTCCGTGTAATAGCGCGGTAATTGTAGATGTCCGTGTAATAGCGCGGTGATTGTAGATGTCCGTGTAATAGCGCGGTAATTGTAGATTTCAGTGTAATAGCGCGATGATTGTATATGTCTGTGTAATAGCCCGGTAATTGTAGATGTCCGTGTAATAGCGCGGTAATTGTAGATGTCCGTGTAATAGCGTGGTGACTGTAGATGTCCGTGTAATAGCGTGGTAATTGTAGATGTCCGTGTAATAGCGCGGTGATTGTAGATGTCCGTGTAATAGCGCGGTAATTGTATATGTCTGTGTAATAGCGCGGTGATTGTATATGTCCGTGTAATAGCGCGGTAATTGTACATTTCAGTGTAATAGCGTGGTGATTGTATATGTTTGTGTAATAGCGCAGTAATTGTAGATTTCAGTGTAATAGCGCGGTTATTGTAGATGTCCGTGTAATAGTGCGGTAATTGTAGATTTCAGTGTAATAGCGCGGTAATTGTAGATGTCCGTGTAATAGCGCGGTAATTGTAGATTTCAGTGTAATAGCGTGGTGATTGTATATGTCTGTGTAATAGCGCAGTAATTGTAGATTTCAGTGTAATAGCGCGGTTATTGTAGATTTCAGTGTAATAGCGCGGTAATTGTAGATGTCCGTGTAATAGCGCGGTAATTGTAGATGTCCGTGTAATAGCGCGGTAATTGTATATGTCAGTATAATAGCGCGGTAATTGTAGATGTCAGTGTAATAGTGCGGTAATTGTAGATGTCAGTGTAATAGCGCGGTAATTGTAGATGTCAGTGTAATAGCGCGGTAATTATAGATGTCCGTGTAATAGCGCGGTAATTGTATATGTCAGTGTAATAGCGCGGTAATTGTAGATGTCCATGTAATAGCGCGGTAATTGTATATGTCAATGTAATAGCGCGGTAATTGTAGATGTCTGTGTAATAGCGCGGTGATTGTATATGTCCGTGTAATAGCGCGGTAATTGTAGATGTCTGTGTAATATCGCGGTAATTGTAGATTTCAGTGTAATAGCGCGGTAATTGTAGATTTCAGTGTAATAGCACGGTAATTGTAGATGTCTGTTGTATAGCGCGGTAATTGTAGATGTCAGTGTAATAGCGCGGTGATTGTATATGTCTGTGTAATAGCGCGGTGATTGTATATGTCCGTGTAATAGCGCGGTAATTGTAGATTTCAGTGTAATAGCGCGGTAATTGTATATGTCTGTGTAATAGCACGGTGATTGTATATGTCCGTGTAATAGCGCGGTAATTGTAGATTTCAGTGTAATAGCGCGGTAATTGTATATGTCTGTGTAATAGCGCGGTGATTGTATATGTCCGTGTAATAGCGCGGTAATTGTACATTTCAATGTAATAGCGCGGTAATTGTATATGTCTGTGTAATAGCGCGGTAATTGTATATGTCTGTGTAATAGCGCGGTGATTGTATATGTCCGTGTAATAGCGCGGTAATTGTAGATTTCAATGTAATAGCGCGGTAATTGTATATGTCTGTGTAATAGCGCGGTAATTGTATATGTCCGTGTAATAGCACGGTATTTGTATATGTCCATGTAATAGCGCGGTATTTGTATATGTCCGTGTAATAGCGCGGTATTTGTATATGTCCGTGTAATAGCACGGTAATTGTAGATGTCCGTGTAATAGCGCGGTGATTGTATATGTCCGTGTAATAGCGCGGTAATTGTAGATGTCTGTGTAATATCGCGGTATTAGTAGATTTCAGTGTAATAGCGCGGTGATTGTATATGTCTGTGTAATAGCGTGATAATTGTATATGTCTGTGTAATAGCGCGGTGATTGTATATGTCTGTGTAATAGCGTGATAATTGTAGAAATTCAGTGTAATAGCGCGGTGATTGTATATGTCTGTGTAATAGCGCGGTGATTGTATATGTCTGTGTAATAGCGCGGTGATTGTATATGTCCGTGTAATAGCGCGGTGATTGTATATGTCCGTGTAATAGCACAGTGATTGTATATGTCCGTGTAATAGCGCGGTGATTGTATATGTCCGTGTAATAGCGCGGTGATTGTATATGTCCATGTAATAGCGCGGTGATTGTATATGTCCGTGTAATAGCGCGGTGATTGTATATGTCCGTGTAATAGCGCTGTGATTGTATATGTCCGTGTAATAGCGCAGTGATTGTATATGTCCGTGTAATAGCGCGGTGATTGTATATGTCCGTGTAATAGCGCGGTGATTGTATATGTCCGTGTAATAGCGCGGTGATTGTATATGTCCGTGTAATAGCGCGGTGATTGTATATGTCCGTGTAATAGCGCGGTGATTGTATATGTCCGTGTAATAGCGCGGTAATTGTAGATGTCCGTGTAATAGCGTGGTAATTGTAGATTTCTGTGTAATATCGCGGTGATTGTATATGTCCGTGTAATAGCGCGGTAATTGTAGATGTCTGTGTAATATCGCGGTAATTGTAGATGTCAGTGTAATAGCACGGTGATTGTATATGTCCGTGTAATAGCGCGGTGATTGTATATGTCCGTGTAATAGCGCGGTGATTGTATATGTCCGTGTAATAGCGCGGTGATTGTATATGTCCGTGTAATAGCGCGGTAATTGTAGATGTCTGTGTAATATCGCGGTAATTGTAGATGTCAGTGTAATAGCGCGGTGATTGTATATGTCTGTGTAATAGCGCGGTAATTGTAGATGTCTGTGTAATAGCGCGGTAATTGTAGATGTCTGTGTAATAGCGCGGTGATTGTATATGTCTGTGTAATAGCGCGGTAATTGTAGATGTCTGTGTAATACGCGGTATGTAGATTCGTGTAATAGCGCGGTGATTGTATATGTCCGTGTAATAGCGTGGTAATTGTAGATGTCTGTGTAATATCGCGGTAATTGTAGATTTCAGTGTAATAGCGCGGTGATTGTATATGTCCGTGTAATAGCGCGGTAATTGTAGATGTCCGTGTAATAGCGCGGTAATTGTAGATGTCAGTGTAATAGCGCGGTGATTGTATATGTCTGTGTAATAGCGCGGTAATTGTAGATGTCCGTGTAATAGCGCGGTAATTGTAGATTTCAGTGTAATAGCGCGGTGATTGTATATGTCTGTGTAATAGCGCGGTGATTGTATATGTCCGTGTAATAGCGCGGTAATTGTACATTTCAGTGTAATAGCGTGGTGATTGTATATGTTTGTGTAATAGCGCAGTAATTGTAGATTTCAGTGTAATAGCGCGGTTATTGTAGATGTCCGTGTAATAGTGCGGTAATTGTAGATTTCAGTGTAATAGCGCGGTAATTGTAGATGTCCGTGTAATAGCGCGGTAATTGTAGATTTCAGTGTAATAGCGTGGTGATTGTATATGTCTGTGTAATAGCGCAGTAATTGTAGATTTCAGTGTAATAGCGCGGTTATTGTAGATTTCAGTGTAATAGCGCGGTAATTGTAGATGTCCGTGTAATAGCGCGGTAATTGTAGATGTCCGTGTAATAGCGCGGTAATTGTATATGTCAGTGTAATAGCGCGGTAATTGTAGATGTCAGTGTAATAGCGCGGTAATTGTAGATGTCAGTGTAATAGCGCGGTAATTGTAGATGTCAGTGTAATAGCGCGGTAATTGTAGATGTCCGTGTAATAGCGCGGTAATTGTATATGTCAGTGTAATAGCGCGGTAATTGTAGATGTCCGTGTAATAGCGCGGTAATTGTATATGTCAATGTAATAGCACGGTAATTGTAGATGTCTGTGTAATAGCGTGGTGATTGTATATGTCCGTGTAATAGCGCGGTAATTGTAGATGTCTGTGTAATATCGCGGTAATTGTAGATTTCAGTGTAATAGCGCGGTAATTGTAGATTTCAGTGTAATAGCGCAGTGATTGTAGATGTCAGTGTAATAGCACGGTAATTGTAGATGTCTGTTGTATAGCGCGGTAATTGTAGATGTCAGTGTAATAGCGCGGTGATTGTATATGTCTGTGTAATAGCGCGGTGATTGTATATGTCCGTGTAATAGCGCGGTAATTGTAGATTTCAGTGTAATAGCGCGGTAATTGTATATGTCTGTGTAATAGCACGGTGATTGTATATGTCCGTGTAATAGCGCGGTAATTGTAGATTTCAGTGTAATAGCGCGGTAATTGTATATGTCTGTGTAATAGCGCGGTGATTGTATATGTCCGTGTAATAGCGCGGTAATTGTACATTTCAATGTAATAGCGCGGTAATTGTATATGTCTGTGTAATAGCGCGGTAATTGTATATGTCCGTGTAATAGCGCGGTGATTGTATATGTCCGTGTAATAGCGCGGTAATTGTAGATTTCAATGTAATAGCGTGGTAATTGTATATGTCTGTGTAATAGCGCGGTAATTGTATATGTCCGTGTAATAGCACGGTATTTGTATATGTCCGTGTAATAGCGCGGTATTTGTATATGTCCGTGTAATAGCGCGGTATTTGTATATGTCCGTGTAATAGCACGGTAATTGTAGATGTCCGTTTAATAGCGCGGTGATTGTATATGTCCGTGTAATAGCGCGGTAATTGTAGATGTCTGTGTAATATCGCGGTATTAGTAGATTTCAGTGTAATAGCGCGGTGATTGTATATGTCTGTGTAATAGCGTGATAATTGTATATGTCTGTGTAATAGCGCGGTGATTGTATATGTCTGTGTAATAGCGTGATAATTGTAGAAATTCAATGTAATAGCGCGGTGATTGTATATGTCTGTGTAATAGCGCGGTGATTGTATATGTCTGTGTAATAGCGCGGTGATTGTATATGTCCGTGTAATAGCGCGGTGATTGTATATGTCCGTGTAATAGCGCAGTGATTGTATATGTCCGTGTAATAGCGCGGTGATTGTATATGTCCGTGTAATAGCGCGGTGATTGTATATGTCCATGTAATAGCGCGGTGATTGTATATGTCCGTGTAATAGCGCGGTGATTGTATATGTCCGTGTAATAGCGCTGTGATTGTATATGTCCGTGTAATAGCGCAGTGATTGTATATGTCCGTGTAATAGCGCGGTGATTGTATATGTCCGTGTAATAGCGCGGTGATTGTATATGTCCGTGTAATAGCGCGGTGATTGTATATGTCCGTGTAATAGCGCGGTGATTGTATATGTCCGTGTAATAGCGCGGTGATTGTATATGTCCGTGTAATAGCGCGGTAATTGTAGATGTCCGTGTAATAGCGTGGTAATTGTAGATTTCTGTGTAATATCGCGGTGATTGTATATGTCCGTGTAATAGCGCGGTAATTGTAGATGTCTGTGTAATATCGCGGTAATTGTAGATGTCAGTGTAATAGCACGGTGATTGTATATGTCCGTGTAATAGCGCGGTGATTGTATATGTCCGTGTAATAGCGCGGTGATTGTATATGTCCGTGTAATAGCGCGGTAATTGTAGATGTCTGTGTAATATCGCGGTAATTGTAGATGTCAGTGTAATAGCGCGGTGATTGTATATGTCTGTGTAATAGCGCGGTAATTGTAGATGTCTGTGTAATAGCGCGGTAATTGTAGATGTCTGTGTAATAGCGCGGTGATTGTATATGTCTGTGTAATAGCGCGGTGATTGTATATGTCCGTGTAATAGCGCGGTAATTGTAGATGTCCGTGTAATAGCGTGGTAATTGTAGATTTCTGTGTAATATCGCGGTAATAGTAGATTTCAGTGTAATAGCGCGGTGATTGTATATGTCCGTGTAATAGCGCGGTAATTGTAGATGTCTGTGTAATATCGCGGTATTAGTAGATTTCAGTGTAATAGCGCGGTGATTGTATATGTCTGTGTAATAGCCCGGTAATTGTAGATGTCCGTGTAATAGCGCGGTAATTGTAGATGTACGTGTAATAGCATGGTGACTGTAGATGTCCGTGTAATAGCGTGGTAATTGTAGATGTCCGTGTAATAGCGCGGTGATTGTAGATGTCCGTGTAATAGCGCGGTAATTGTATATGTCTGTGTAATAGCGCGGTGATTGTATATGTCCGTGTAATAGCGCGGTGATTGTATATGTCTGTGTAATAGCGCGGTGATTGTATATGTCCGTGTAATAGCGCGGTGATTGTAGATGTCCGTGTAATAGCGCAGTGATTGTATATGTCCGTGTAATAGCGCGGTGATTGTATATGTCCGTGTAATAGCGCGGTGATTGTATATGTCCATGTAATAGCGCGGTGATTGTATATGTCCGTGTAATAGCGCGGTGATTGTATATGTCCGTGTAATAGCGCTGTGATTGTATATGTCCGTGTAATAGCGGTGATTGTATATGTCCGTGTAATAGCGCGGTGATTGTATATGTCCGTGTAATAGCGCGGTGATTGTATATGTCCGTGTAATAGCGCGGTGATTGTATATGTCCGTGTAATAGCGCGGTGATTGTATATGTCCGTGTAATAGCGCGGTGATTGTATATGTCCGTGTAATAGCGCGGTGATTGTATATGTCCGTGTAATAGCGCGGTAATTGTAGATGTCTGTGTAATAGCGCGGTGATTGTAGATGTCTGTGTAATAGCGCGGTGATTGTATATGTCTGTGTAATAGCGCGGTGATTGTATATGTCCGTGTAATAGCGCGGTAATTGTAGATGTCCGTGTAATAGCGTGGTAATTGTAGATTTCTGTGTAATATCGCGGTAATAGTAGATTTCAGTGTAATAGCGCGGTGATTGTATATGTCCGTGTAATAGCGCGGTAATTGTAGATGTCTGTGTAATATCGCGGTAATTGTAGATGTCAGTGTAATAGCGCGGTGATTGTATATGTCTGTGTAATAGCGCGGTAATTGTAGATGTCTGTGTAATAGCGCGGTAATTGTAGATGTCTGTGTAATAGCGCGGTGATTGTATATGTCTGTGTAATAGCGCGGTGATTGTATATGTCCGTGTAATAGCGCGGTAATTGTAGATGTCCGTGTAATAGCGTGGTAATTGTAGATTTCTGTGTAATATCGCGGTAATAGTAGATTTCAGTGTAATAGCGCGGTGATTGTATATGTCCGTGTAATAGCGCGGTAATTGTAGATGTCTGTGTAATATCGCGGTAATTGTAGATGTCAGTGTAATAGCGCGGTGATTGTATATGTCTGTGTAATAGCGCGGTAATTGTAGATGTCTGTGTAATATCGCGGTATTAGTAGATTTCAGTGTAATAGCGCGGTGATTGTATATGTCTGTGTAATAGCGTGATAATTGTATATGTCTGTGTAATAGCGCGGTGATTGTATATGTCTGTGTAATAGCGTGATAATTGTAGATTTCAGTGTAATAGCGTGGTGATTGTATATGTATGTGTAATAGCGTGATAATTGTAGATTTCAGTGTAATAGCGCGGTGATTGTATATGTCTGTGTAATAGCGTGATAATTGTATATGTCTGTGTAATAGCGTGGTGATTGTATATGTATGTGTAATAGCGTGATAATTGTAGATTTCAGTGTAATAGCGCGGTAATTGTAGATGTCCGTGTAATAGCGCTGTAATTGTATATGTCTGTGTAATAGCGTGGTGATTGTATATGTCCGTGTAATAGCGCGGTAATTGTATATGTCTGTGTAATAGCGCGGTGATTGTATATGTCCGTGTAATAGCGCTGTGATTGTATATGTCCGTGTAATAGCGCGGTGATTGTATATGTCCGTGTAATAGCGCCGTAATTGACATCAAGGCCTTTCTGTAAGATGCAATATGTGAATATACTGACATTAATGCCTTTCTGTAAGATGCAATATGAGAATATACTGACATTAAGGCATTTCTGTAAGATGCAATATGAGAATATACTGACATTAAGGCATTTCTGTAAGATCCAACAGGAGAATATACTGACATCAAGGCCTGTCTGTAAGATGCAACAGGAGAATATACTGACATTAAGGCCATTCTGTAAGATGCAATATGAGAATATACTGACATTAAGGCCTTTCTGTAAGATGCAACAGGAGAATATACTGACATTAAGGCCTTTCTGTAAGATGCAATATGAGAATATACTGACATCAAGGCCTGTCTGTAAGATGCAACAGGAGAATATACTGACATCAAGGCCTTTCTGTAAGATGAAATATGAGAATATACTGACATTAAGGCCTTTCTGTAAGATGCAACAAGAGAATATACTGACAATGAGGCCTTTCTTTAGGATAACACAAGATATGAGTAAATTTCACTTGTATTTAGTGCTTCAGTGCTATACAGTATATATCGTGGTGCTATATGGTATATATCATGGTGCTTTACGGTATATATCGTGGAGCTATACGGTATATATCGTGGTGTTATACAGTGTATATCGTGGTGTTATACAGTATATATTGTGGTGTTATACAGTATATATCATGGTGTTATACAGTATATATCGTGGTGTTATACGGTATATATCGTGGTGTTATACGGTATATATCGTGGTGCTATACAGTATATATCGTGGTGCTATACGGTATATATCGTGGTGCTATACGGTATATATTGTGGTGCTATACGGTATATATCGTGTTGTTATACAGTATATATCGTGGTGTTATACGGTATATATCGTGGTGCTATACGGTATATATCGTGGCGTTATACAGTATATATCGTGGTGCTATACAGTATATATCGTGGTGTTATGCAGTATATATCGTGGTGTTATAGCGTATATAACGTGGTGCTGTAGAGTATATATCGTTGTGTTATACAGTATATATCGTGGTGCTATACGGTATATATCGTGGTGCTATACAGTATATATCGTGGTGCTATACGGTATATATCGTGGTGTTATACAGTATATATCGTGGTGCTATACAGTATATATCGTGGTGCTATTCATTATATATCGTGGTGCTATACAGTTTATATCGTGGTGCTATACAGTATATATCGTGGTGCTATACAGTATATATCGTGGTGCTATACAGTATATATCATGGTACTATACAGTATATATCGTGGTGCTATACAGTATATATCGTGGTGCTATATATTATATATCGTGGTGCTATACAGTATATATCGTGGTGCTATACAGTATATATCGTTGTGCTATACAGTATATATCGTTTTGCTATACAGTATATATCGTTGTGCTATACAGTATATATCGTTGTGCTATACAGTATATATCGTTTTGCTATACAGTATATATCGTGGTGCTATGCAGTATATATCGTGGTGCTATACAGTATATATCGTGGTGCTATACGGTATATATCTTGGTGTTATACAGTATATAACGTGGTACTATACAGTATATATCGTGGTGTTATACGGTATATATCGTGGTGTTTTACAGTATGTATCGTGGTGCTATACAGTATATATCGTGGTGCCATACAGTATGTATCGTGGTGCTATACAGTATATATCGTGGTGCTATACAGTATATATCGTGGTGCTATACAGTATATATCGTGGTGCTATACAGTATATATCGTGGTGCTATACAGTATATATCGTGGTGCTATACAGTATATATTGTGGTGTTATACAGTATATATTGTGGTGCTATACAGTATATATCGTGGTGTTATACAGTATATATCGTGGTGCTATACAGTATATATCGTGATGTTATGCGGTATATATCGTGGTGCTATACGGTATATATCGTGGTGTTATACGGTATATATCGTGGTGCTATACGGTATATATCGTGGTGTTATACGTTATATATCGTTGTGCTATACAGTCTATATCGTGGTGTTATACAGTATATATCGTGGTGCTATGCAGTATATATCGTGGTGCTATATAGTATATAACGTGGTGCTATACAGTATATATCGTGGTGCTATACAGTATATATCGTGGTTCTATACAGTATATATCGTGGTGCTATACAGTATATATCGTTGTGCTATACAGTATATATCGTTGTGCTATACAGTATATATCGTGGTGTTATACAGTATATATCGTGGTGCTATACGGTATATATCGTGGTGCTATACAGTATATATCGTGGTGCTATGCAGTATATATCGTGGTGCTATACAGTATATATCGTGGTGTTATACAGTATATATCGTGGTGCTATACAGTATGTATCGTGGTGCTATACAGTATATATCGTTTATATATCGTGGTGCTATACAGTATATATCGTGTTGCTATACAGTATATATCGTGGTGCTATATATCGTGGTGCTCTACGGTATATATCGTGGTGTTATACTATATATATCGTGGTGCTATAAAGTATATATCGTGGTGCTATGCAGTTAATATCGTGGTGCTATACAGTACATATCGTGGTGCTATTAGTATATATCGTGGTGCTATACAGTATATATTGTGGTGCTATACAGTATATATCGTGGTGCTATGCAGTATATATCGTGGTGCTATACAGTATATATCGTGGTGCTATGCAGTATATATCGTGTGTTATACAGTTATATCGTGGTGCTATACAGTATATATCGTGGTGTTATACAGTATATATCGTGGTGCTATACAGTATATATCGTGGTGCTATACAGTATATATCGTGGTGTTATACAGTTTATATCGTGGTGCTATACAGTATATATCGTGGTGCTATTGTATATTCGTGGTGCTATACAGTATATATCGTGGTGCTATGCAGTATATATCGTGGTGTTATACAGTATATATCGTGGTGCTATACAGTATATATCGTGGTGTTATACGGTATATATCGTGGTGTTATACGGTATATATCGTGGTGTTATACAGTATATATCGTGGTGCTATACAGTATATATCGTGGTGCTATACAGTATATATCGTGGTGCTATACAGTATATATCGTGGTGCTATACAGTGTATATCGTGGTGCTATACAGTATATATCGTTGTGCTATACAGTATATATCGTGGTGCTATACAGTATATATCGTGGTGCTATACAGTATATATCGTTGTGCTATACAGTATATATCGTGGTGCTATACAGTATATATCGTGGTGTTATACAGTATATATCGTGGTGCTATACAGTATATATCGTGGTGCTATACAGTATATATCGTGGTGCTATACAGTATATATCGTGGTGCTATACAGTATATATCGTGGTGCTATACAGTGTATATCGTTTTGCTATACAGTATATATCGTTGTGCTATACAGTATATATCGTTGTGCTATACAGTATATATCGTTTTGCTATACAGTATATATCGTGGTGCTATACAGTATATATCGTGGTGCTATACAGTATATATCGTGGTGTTATACAGTATATATCGTGGTGCTATACAGTATGTATCGTGGTGCTATACAGTATATATCGTGGTGCTATACAGTATATATCGTTGTGCTATACAGTGTATATCGTGGTGCTATACAGTATATCGTTTTGCTATACAGTATATATCGTTGTGCTATACGTATATATCGTGGTGCTACAGTATAATCGTGGTGTTATACAGTATATATCGTGGTGCTATACAGTATATATCGTGGTGCTATACAGTATATATCGTGGTGTTATACAGTATATATCGTGGTGTTATACAGTATATATCGTGGTGTTATACAGTATATATCGTGGTGCTATACAGTATATATCGTGGTGCTATACAGTATATATCGTGGTGCTATACAGTATATATCGTGGTGCTATACAGTATATATCGTGGTGTTAATCAGTATATATCGTGGTGCTATACAGTATATATCGTGGTGCTATACAGTATATATCGTGGTGCTATGCGGTATATATCGTGGTGCTATACAGTTTATATCGTGGTGCTATACAGTATGAATCGTGGTGCTATACAGTATATATCGTTGTGTTAATCAGTATATATCATGGGGCTATACGGTATATATCGTGGAGCTATACAGTATATATCGTGGTCTTATACAGTATATATCGTGATGTTATACAGTATATATAGTGGTGTTAATCAGTATATATCGTGGTGCTATACAGTATATATCGTGGTGCTATACAGTATATATCGTGGTGCTATACAGTATATATCGTGGTGCTATGCAGTATATATCGTGGTGCTAAACAGTATATATCGTGGTGCTATACGGTATATATCGTGTATATATCGTGGTGTTATACAGTATATATCGTGGTGTTATACAGTATGTATCGTGGTGCTATACTGTATACATCGCGGCGCTATACAGTATATATCGCGCTGCTATGCAGTATATATCGTGGTGCTATACAGTATATATCGTGGTGCTATACAGTATATATCGTGGTGCTATACAGTATATATCGTGGTGCTATACAGTATATATCGTGGTGCTATACAGTATATATCGTGGTGCTATGCAGTATATATCGTGGTGCTAAACAGTATATATCGTGGTGCTATACAGTATGTATCGTGGGTTAACAGGTATATATCGTGGTGTTAACAGGCTATATCGGGTGCTATGCGTATATATCGTTGTGCTATACGGTATATGTGGTGTGGTTTGTGGTGTTATAGGTATATATCGTGGTGCTATACAGTATATATCGTGGTGCTATACAGTATATATCGTGGTGCTATACAGTATACATCGTGGTGTATACGTATATATCGGGTGTTATCAGTATATAATCGGGTGCTATACAGTAATTCGTGGTGCTATACAGTATATATCGTGGTGCTATACAGTATATATCGTGGTGCTATACAGTATATATCGTGGTGCTATACGGTATATATCGTGGTGTTATACAGTATATATCGTGGTGCTATACAGTATATATCGTGGTGTTATACAGTATATATCGTGGTGTTATACAGTATATATCGTGGTGCTATACAGTATATATCGTGGTGCTATACAGTATATATCGTGGTGCTATACAGTATATATCGTGGTGCTATACAGTATATATCGTGGTGCTATACAGTATATATCGTGGTGCTATACAGTATATATCGTGGTGCTATACAGTATATATCGTGGTGCTATACAGTATATATTGTGGTGTTATACAGTATATATTGTGGTGCTATACAGTATATATCGTGGTGTTATACAGTATATATCGTGGTGCTATACAGTATATATCGTGATGTTATGCGGTATATATCGTGGTGCTATGCGGTATATATCGTGGTGTTATACGGTATATATCGTGGTGCTATACGGTATATATCGTGGTGTTATACGTTATATATCGTTGTGCTATACAGTCTATATCGTGGTGTTATACAGTATATATCGTGGTGCTATGCAGTATATAT